>VDFB02074113.1:0-12934 GCA_007258455.2 Sequoia sempervirens | reverse complement strand
CACAAGAAATAAAAAATAAATATAATAATTGAATTAAATTTATTTAAAATTATACTTTTTGGTAAGCTTATAATAATGACTACATATATACAAAAAATAAATTTTAAATGAATTAATTTGATCCCCCAAAAGGTAAATCAAAAGTGGTTTTTTATCAACATTTTGATAGGTGTAATGGAGACTTTGCTATAGGTATGGTTTAAAACTAGTGGGGTTCTATCCAAGGGGGTTTGATGTAAGGTAGTTTGATCAAAAAATATTAAATTGGAATGCTTTAAATGGAACTTTTTAATGCTTAAATAATTATATTTTCTAAAAATATGTGATTTTAGCAAAAAATAGAATCTCCTAGAAATTGTAAACCAACTTTGTGGGATCACCCCCAAAAATGTGGTAACTGCAAACTGTAATTCCAATTTTAAAATTCATAAATCACCCAAGCCTTTGGCCTTGGATCCAATTCACACTGATCCAGTGCAAGGGGATTTAGCACAAAAAATTTTGATCCCTACTTGTTGCAATAATGGAAAGATTGAAGGTGTTTTCGTTGATGTCAATTAGTTAATATTGGTTGTATATGTCGAGGATATTGAGAAAATTGTAATGAAGATATGTTGCAAGTGTTTAGTGGTTTCTCCAGGTTTTGGTCTGAATTTACTCTTGTGTTTGTGTGATTCAAATATGTTGTTCTTGGTTGTTGGAAGATGCTATATCAAAAGTTTTAGCTATGGATTCATTGTATAGTGCATGTTGTGTTCACCAGTTGTGAACTATGGTTTTCTATGTTTATGATTGAAGTCCAGGAGAAATGTTGTTGGTCTAGATTTATCTTTGATGAAGTCTTATGACTTGTGGTTGTAAAGTTGAGTTTTTTTTATTGTATTGAAGATAACTTCGGTATCTGGAAGGTTTGTGTTTAATTGTTCTATGTGTTTTACACTGGTTTGGCCAACCTTGTGTGAAATACTATCTTTGAAGATTATGAAGCATGTTGGATCTATTTGGATCCCTATGAAGTGTTTTTTTGGGTCACCCTCATTCTATTTCCACCCTAGGATGTTTGGGTACCAACCTAATTTGAATTTAATGTTAGATGGCCTACTTTAGATATGTTTCAAAGTTGAAAATGGTATAAATATAGGATGAGTTAGTGTGAAGGATATACAAGAGTGAAGAAGAGTGATAAGTGAAAAGAGAAAGTGAAGATAGATGTGATATTGATGCTATCTAGTGAGTGTGTGTGATGCTTGTGTGGTAAATTAGTGTGAAGCCTAAATGTTGAGTTTCTAGATGTAGTGAGAAGAAGGTGAACTCTATCATTCATGCATTTATGCGAGTGATTGTGGTGGAATCCTTTGTTGCATTGAGATTTTTGTCTCTTTGTAACATATCTCTTCTTTCTTCTTTGTATCTCTATGGCAGTGATCCCTCTGGGTTGTTAGCCTTATTGGACAATGAGTCCTTGTTTTAGTAGTGAGCATTATTTCACAGGTAGTGAGCCTTTTGTAATTGGTTTTGATATTCTCTATAGAGTTAATCCTCGCCATGGTTTTTCCCTTATTAGGTTTTCCACATAAATTTGGTGTTATTGTGTTTGTGTGTTGGATTTAAGTTTCTACATTAGCATTTGATGATTAATCATTTAAGCAGTATTAAGTATTAGTTTTGTTGATTGAATGAAAATTTTATTTTTGTGACAATTGATTCACCCCCTCTTCTCAGTTGTCTTATTCAACAATTGTTATCAAATATTGGTTCCTTGGTGAAGAGCTTAACTACTTGAGGAAGGTCTAGGATGGTTGGAAAAATGGTTTATGATTATTTAAGGTTCGATGGAACTAATAATTATATCTAGACAGTATTGATGGAAAAATATATGGAGTATTGCAAATATGATGTGGAGAAAGCTTATAAGAAAACTTACACTCCTACTAATGGTCTGAGTAGACCTTATAAGATCAAAGCACATGAACTGAACAATAAGGTGAAGTATATTTTGAATAATAGTCTAGTAGATTCCAAGTTGATTCAGTGAAAACTACTAAGGAAGTCTGGGATTCTTTGGAAAGAGCACACGATGGTGATGAAGGAGTCAAATAGGTGAAATTACAAAATTTGGAGACAGTTTGAGCTTCTACATATGTTTGAAGATGAGAATGTTAAAGCTTATGTATGTAGATTGGATGAGATAGTGGTCAGAATGTGAGGACTTGGTGCTACTATAGATGAAACTAGGACTATAAAGAATATTCTCAAAACCTTCCCTAATGCTTACATCAATAATTTGTGTGCTATTGAGCAAACTATAGATTATAAGACTTGTACTAAAGATCTATTGTTGGGATTTTTTATGTCCATCTTATGAGATGAGGAAGTTGAATTTGAGGAATGGATGCAAATCAAAGACTACTTTTAAGGCTATAAAAGTTGAAGATTTGGATGAAGAAAACTTTGATGAGATAGAAGCTAGCTTTGTAAGAAGGATGGGGAAAGGCTCTAGAAATTATGAAGGTAAATTACCCTTAAAATGATTTAGTTGTGGATAAATAGGTCATAATGCTACAAAGTGTCTGGAAGAGCTAAAGGAATAAATAAAAATATGAGAAGGAAAATAAATGAAAGAAGATTAACAAATCTTATTATGTGAATGAGAATGCTAGTATATTTGATGAGTGTGAGATGAGGAAATGTCAGTGAGGGTCAATTACGCTTGATTCATGAATAATCAAACCATAACTTTGCCAAATAAACCTACATCTACAAACAAGATCATTCAAATTGGAAATCTAAACTAAGCATTTTACTGAAATTGAAAGCTAGGAACTAAGAAGACAATTGAATTCATAATCTAACCCATTTGAAACTTATCCTATTTTGGAATTGGTGTTGTGTTGATGTAAAATGACAACCCTTTCCCAATCCCATGATCAGTGAGCCAATTTAAATTGATTCTATGGAAGAGAATAAATGATTTAACCATTGTAATTGATGTATGAAAACCTAGTTTATGTTAAAAATGAGCACAATGCAAGCTAAGTTACCATGATTTTAAGCTAAATTTGCATTGATTATGCTATTGCTAAGCTAATCTAAGTTAAAGCTATGCTCAAATATGGAAACCCTAATTTATAAGCAAGCTATAATGGATGCATGGAAGCCATTAATGGATTCTCTAAGCTATGATGTAATTAAAATTAACTAAGATAAGCTAAAAAGTGAGTGATATATGAGTGTAGGTGCATATGAATTCAACAACATGACTTTTCTCTAAAAGATGGATCCATTTGTCTCCAAATAGTGACCTATTTATAGGAGAGAAAATTAGGAATGAAGGGTGGAGATTCAAAATATTAATCAATGGTCCAAGATGAAGGATATGAGAGGCATGGATCATGGATTCTCACCAATAGATGAGAATGCATGATGGGATTTTAATCAAGGGTTCACACTTGCCTCAAACAAACACTCTTTTAACCCTACTCACACAGGTCAAAGGTGACTTTTTCAAAAGGTTGAAGGTTAAAACTTGCTTAAGAAGCCAAGTGAAAGTATCCACTTTTCAAATGCTGAAGAAATAAGAATATTCTTTTGGAATATTCTAATGGGTGAGGAAAAATGCATTTTTTAAATTAAAACAAAATTTTAATTGTGTAAAAAAGGGATAAGGAATATTCTATGGGAATATTCCCTTTGCTTAGAGGAAAGTTAAATTAATTGCTAATTAAACAAGATTTAATCATGCAATTAGGGGATTAGAAGAATTAAAGTGTTTATTCATTAAATTAAATTATTTAATGACTAGGGAAGAGATGAAATGATATTTAATTAAATAACTTAGGGTTATTTAATTAAATAAGATGACTTAGGGAATTAAATTAAACATTTTGATGTATTTACTTTAATGAGATGAAATGTTAGTGTGAAGGGGGATGAATTAACTCAATTAGGCCAATCAATGAAAATGATGCAATTAATTAAATAACTAGGCTATTTAAAATAATTAAGTGAAAAAAAAGATGAATTGAAGAGGAAAATATATTAATAAATATGTTTTAAGTGTATGATATCGATTAGCACATTTTTCAGTGTCTATATTTTTCCCCTCTTTGAAGCGAGGTATGTATTGCTTTGGCTCAAAGATTGATGCTTTTCAAATTAAAACTGCTACTTAAATCAAAAAATAATTTTTATTTTATTTTTTTGATGCCCCATTGCTAAAGGATAAAGCTGATTCCTTGCCCCCTCAAGAAATTGGGCAAAAATTTCAAAATTTGGGTTGATTTCTTAATAAACATTACAAGTTGTCTCGAGGGTCCAAAAAGGCTCCAAGATGCAAGAATAATGCAAAAAATGATGCAAAATTAGGTCCACATTGGAAAAATTAGTGAAAAGGATGATAAACCCTATCTTCAAGGTTAAATTAGGGAAAAAACCTAATTTTCTTGCTTAAATAAGCCAAGAAGGGTCACTTTCAATTAATTTGTGCATTCACACAAAAGAGATTCTTGCTATTTTGAGCTCTAACCCTCTAATGAAATGGCACGCCGAGAGCTTCCTAGGCACATCTTTGACCGAGTTCAAGAGTTCTAATGGCTTCTAAGCACAAGACCACTAGTATGTAAGTCCGAACTTGATTTGAAATTTGACTTTTTGATGCATTATTATGCTTTGAATTTCAAAATTTGGCAACATCACTATATAGTGATGCCCAAATTAAAATTGGCGATGCCCAAATGAATTATAGTGACACATATTTATATGGCAACGCTATTCATGATTTAAAATTAGGGTTTCTAATTTAAAATGTGACACATGCTTGTTTAACAATGCTTTAGCCAATTTAGAAATTAGGGTTAGGGTTTTCCAAAGGTTAAATTGTGATGCTAGTTTATTTGGCGACACATTTTTTGATTTGTGATTTTAAATGCCTTCGGGCATTACAATTTGAAATTTGAATATAGCAACACTATTAAAAATAGTTACACTTTTGTCATTTTTGAGTTGTAAATTCCAAATTGAGTCAAATTTCCTTGATTTCCTAATGTTATGTGTTTTGCGGATGTAGGAGGTTATTCCACCACTGATTTCATAGGAGCACAGGCCCATTGTTCTAGAGAGATTAGATGATTTGTTAGAGTTATGCTAGGAGCACCCAGGAGAGATTGGCATCTAGTATGTTGCATATGCGCCTGTGATTTGGACACACTTAGTGATGATGACTGTTGTATGTGAGAGATGGCATAGCTAGACCTCATCTTTCCACCTTCTGAGAGGCGACATAGCAGAGACCTTGGAGGATGTATGGAAGATCCTTCATTTGTCGATTCATGGAGATTGTGTGATCTATCATGTTGATGTTGGATTTGATGCCTTCCTTGAGGTCATGGAGATGTATCAGATTGCTTTTATTACATCACAAATCAGCCTTGAGTCATACATAGGTCATGTGTCAACCTTCAAATTGATCACCAAAACCATCGTTTTAGGTTTGGTGGCTCCTGATAGATGCACTAGAGGATTCATATCAAGATGGTGCTTGGAATGGAATCAGATGTTATAAAGGAAGACACTTTTCTATGTGGGGGCCTGTGATGTTGGCTTCCCTATATCATGATTTGCATGTTTTTTCTACTAGGATGGGAGAGCCATTAGTGTAGGGGTGACTCTACTACATATTTTGGCATGGGAGCACATTGTCATGCTCTGACCTATTGTTCAAACAACATACATTGATCCAGATGATCTTGTCATTTGGAGATATAGAGGTTCCATCACTTTGAGGCACACCAAATAGATTGGGCTCCTATATTGGTGACTAGTGATTGATGGCATGCCATTTTTCCACTAGCACCCATGGCTTCAAATGCCACCATGCTTTGATGATATCTATTGGCCTCCTACAATGATCTCATAACTAAGCCTTTACAACCATGATTCAGAGACTAGACATCTAGCTTGAATATCCATTCAATCATCATGAAGGTGCATTTAACTTGTCAACCCAGGGACATGAAATTGAAATGGGTCAACATTGTATGTGCACTAGGGTCTCAAGTAGTCATTGCATTCTACAGCTAAGAAACATAATGCTGAAAGTAAACAGCTGAAAGGAAATAAAGAAAATGTTCAACATCAACCAACAACTATTCTTAAGCTAAATGTATAGAAAGAATGCAAATCTGTATGACAAACAGGGACTACTTTGTCTAGTTTGGTTGTAGGAATAGACACAAAATGGACTTCTATTGGCTGTAGGAACAGTCAATGCTAGATTTCAAACTAAGTATCAAACAACAAGTAATACTAAGCTAATTCTAAACTAAGAGAACAAATTACTCACCAAGTGGGCCCCCTTGGATAAGTATCCTCTAACCTAACAAGAATTCAGATGTTCAAACCTAGAACTTTATTTTATTCACTATAAATCATGCATACAAAGAGTAATGTATTTGTATCACTCAAAATAAGAGTACAATGTAAAATTGTGCAACCTCTAAAGAAGGAGCATCAAATTATTATTTATACTACAACTAACAAGGTAGTCAACTCCACGATTGGGAGGACACCATTTAGGGAAAATAGGGGAAAGTGGAGTAATGATGGTTATGCATGCATGGAATCTAGTCATACATGCAAGTCAAGCATATATCTAGCACAACAATAACACCCAAGCATGCTTGATCATTAATATCCACTGCAAGGCCATTACGTTCAGTTGCATGAAGAACCTTCGCTACCAGCTGCCTTTGACTTGGAGTAGCTTCTCAACTGAATGTTATGGTGCATGCCCAGCTCGTGGTGTCTTCCATAACTTGGTATATTAATTCCATAGGCCAAGGTTAGTATGTATAATAACTACACATTAATAACCACTCTAAGAAACATTCATTAATCACATGCAAAATCAATATAGATGACCCACATATTATGCCAAATACCATTAAAGCTTGTAGAGATAGGGTAATGTCAAATGTCAATGGTTTGATGGAAATAGTATGCCAATACTAACACTTAAGCATTAAATTCCATGACATCTATGAGTGAATCGACTATAGTTTCTTCCCAAAACTAGACAAAAAACTAGGTTCATCAATATCCAATAGTTATATTTCACTAGGAAAACCCAACACATGTAGGAACAAGAGCACCATATTATTGAGAGATATCTCCTAGACAAGGTAGCCTGATAGTTTGGAGAGGTCTGAGATAGACCTAATGATGCATATAGGGACTTTTTTGCAAGATCAGCTAGAGAGGTTCCCACATGGAAACCAACCATTCCAACTCCTAAGGCTATAGAGAGCTTCACAGAGTTGGTGGTTTATCCTTGGGAATATGATCAGGGATAGGTTGTAGCTCAGACTATGCCTACATATGATGCTTGGTTTATCCCTCCCCAATGATTGATAGATCTAGTGGATGCTCTTGCCAAAACTAGTCCAAAAACTAGGTTCATCACTCCCCCCAAACCTAACATTTTTCTAGTCCTCTAGTAGGGGAAGAGTCATTCTTCTTCCTAGTCAAAGCTTTGAATTTTTTAACTGAGAGTTGTCCAACATCAATGATTGTAGTGCACGAGTCATGATCCCAATAGAATCCTCCCAATATGTCAAAATTGTCCCATCTTTTCCTTTCTGCAACAATATCACTTTTATAGAATATGAAATTTTCCATGGGCCACATGAGCAGGGGTGGTTGAAAAGTCAGGGGAAGACAATGTTGTCCCTAAGCTCTCCCAATCTAAATATGTCTCTCAATTATTTTTAATGTTGTAGCATAACTGTGAATGGAATGAGGCTTAGCCTATTTCAGCTCATCAATCAAAGTATTCCATCTCTGGGATAAACATCTCCTCATGGTTTCCTCTTTTGTTGTTTTTACCTCATACTTAGTGTAGACTACCTCAATCTAAGGCATAATCCTATTGCCATAACTTGTTCTAAGTAGTATTCTATGCCATTCTCTATAAATATCCCTTGGGTTACTTGATTCAGCTCTAACAAGCAGAGGGATATTGGACTCCAAATTTTTATAAGCATCATGTTGTTGTCCCCAACTAATTTCATTTTGTACCCAAGACATGAATTCTCTCAATTGGACATCTCCAACATAGAGCAGTGGGTTCCAATCATGGTCCTTTGTGACAACATAATTATGTAAATAAAATTCTTATAATAAATTCTTCATTTCAAGGGAGGCAATCCTATAATCATTGAAAAATTTCATAGGGGTTTCAATAGAAGGATTCAAACCTGAGGCAAGACTTTACATCTTAGAAGAGAGATAATTCTCTTTTAGGAGCAAAGCATAGACCCTCGAGGGCTCTTTAAATTATAGAATCTTTAGTGCTAAAGCTACCATATCATCCACCCTCTACTTCATGGTAGCAATTTATGCATCTTTTTCCTCAATTTATTCATCCTTCTTTTGAATTTCCTCCTTCAACTTATTTTTTTCCTTTTTCCATTCTTCCTCCCTTCTTTTTATCTCTTTCTATAGATTCAAAATTGTTGCATGTACTGTAAAACTAGGAGGATTATGAATGCCTACCAGTCTTTTTATTGATGGCTACTCCTCATATGATACTATTTACATGGACTCGGGTTGTCTAGTTATCTTTGGTAGTAAGGGTGTTTTTTCTTCTTCTTTTTTCTGCAAGGACTCTTGTTGCAGGAACTCTTGCTTAGATTCTGGTTGTTTTTGTAGGAACTCTTGCTCATGTTGTAGGAAGTCCTAGTTTTCCTCCAATTCTTCTGTAATGCTAGCAAGATCACCTATGTTATGTTTGTTTCCCCCTTAAATATGTCTTATTCTTTTCCAACATGCTCCTACTCCATTGGAGCTTTAGGATCCTCATGTGAAGTCTCACCAAGTTTAGGGGATTCCTTTAGAGGCATACCAATCGCAGACCTGACTGGTCTTGATTTTCTAGGAGGTCTTTCACATTTTCCTTTGGCTATAGGAAGAATAGTATTAGCTTTCTCTTTTTCAAGATTGGCACTTTTATTTCTACAGGTTGTGTTTTAGCCTTTCCTTTTCTCATTTCTACCCCTCTTTACTATTCCCTAGCTTTCATGAGGGTTTCAAGTGGAACTTCATCATTAGAATATAAGGAAGAGATTTTTTGTTCTAAGTGCTATGTTCTAGAAGAACTAATTTCAATGGTTTCCTCTAGTTTAGGTGGATTCATGCTAGAGCCAACACTAGAGGTTTAAGCACTAGGAATGGCTTCAACCATGCTTACTCTCCTGCTAGATCTATGGGATCAAGGTATAGCCCTAGGTGGAAAATGCTCAACATCAACAAACTCCTCCTAGTGATAATTTGGATCAACCTTAATAAACTCTTCCCAATTAATTTTAGAAACATCACATAGAGATTTTTGAACTAGAAATTTAATATAGTTGAGACACCTAAATTTCTGGAAATTTAATTTATCCAAATTTATCCCTTTTCATCTTAAACATCCTATTATCCACATTAATTAAGTAATATCACTATTATTTAATTAATACCCCAAAGTTCTTCTAATCCCTAAGGTATCTAGTTAAATAATTAAATACCTTCCTTTCATCAAATGAATTAAATAAATATAACATTTATTTAATTCCTCACATGTCACATCCCTTTCTTAATCCTAATTATTCTCCTTAATCTCATCATTAGGTAATGTACATGCCTAATCCCTGATTAGGATGTGTCACATCCTCCAACTTTTGTAAGTTGGCCTCTAATATCTCTTAGCCACCTAGCCCTCCTCTAATCCTTCATTAACTAGCCTAATCAACCTCTCAAGGAATTTTTAATTCCTTTTATCCTTCCAAGGAATATTAAATTCCTTTTTCTCTTCCCCATGTGATCTTTGACTTGTCACATCAAGTCACATGTCACATCCTCCATAATTTCCCACTTGCCTCTAATCTGTCATTAATTTGTCTAATCAAGTACTTGCACAACCTTAATCACTTAATTAGGTCAACCCTCATTTATGAAATGTGTCCTAAGTCAACTTCATTAAATTATTTCTCCTTTTGGAGAAGGTACCCTTTCCCCATGTGAATTTTTAATTCACATTTAATCCCAATGCATCCTTGGAATTTAAAACTCCTTTTCTCCTTCCCATGTGGATGTTCAGGGAAGGGATTTTTTTCAGAATTCCTCACATGTCCTCTCACCCACATGGGGACAAGGACCTCCTTTATGAGGAGATCTTGTCCAATCCCAAGGTACTATGTACTACCTCCATGTCATATACTCTCCTTCCACCTCATGTACACATCATCTCTTACAAGCCACTTCACATGCCACATGTCAAGATGTGAGGGCTTGTGAGTTCTCAACTCACCTTAGCCCTACATCTTGATCTTGGTGGCTCAATCTCAGCCATCCATTTCCCTAGAGAATTCCAAAATCTCTATAAATACCCCATTTTTTCTCTCATTTTGGGAGAGATCATTCATGCTAGCCAAACTCTTGCAAAATTTTCCCTTGAGCCATACTTAGCCAAATTTCCATACTTGCACCCATTTTCACTTGTTTTCCCATCCTCATCTCATCTTATATCTCGTATCCCTCGCCATCAAAAGGAGCATACAACATCAAAGATCCGGATGGCCAACCAAGGAAAACTCAACAAGGTGAAATCTTTCATTTTTTATTAGTTTATTATTTAATCTTTAGGCCAATCTTGAGGTGTAGGTTGTTTTTAGTTGTTATTTTCACTCTTTGCTTGATGTTCATTTTTCTATAACAAGTATTCACGCCCTATCCCTCAAGCAATGGTGGGAAACAAAATTATCCAAACTTTCTAGGTCTCGGCCGCCATGATTGAGAGAAGATTGTATAAAAAATTGGGTACATTCATCCTTCTCCTATGCCTTTAATGTGATTCAAAATCTTGAAGTGGATAGAATGCAAGTTTGATTTGTGACCCTCACAAGTAATGTATTTGATGACATACATAGCTATCTACTTCCATGGCTCAGGCAAAGACATTCTTTTGGTGCCCTACTTGTCTATGGTCAATGGTGGGTCGTTTGGATCTATGAATTCAACCCTTGTTGACCTAGCATCTCTAGAAATAGGGTAATTTTCACCATCAATAGGTAACCCTATAACTTCTACAATTCTTCCCTCTATTACCACAACTTCCAACCCTTTTACTATGGGTTTTCCTTCTAAAATTTTTTGGGAAAATTCAAGGGAAATTCCTTTATCAAAACCATCCAACTTAAAAAAGTAATCTATCCATCCACAATTTTGAAATTCATCTAGGCATTGTGCATCCTATAGTAAAATATCATGCATTGTGGGTTTGTTTCAAACTAACCCACCTCTCATTGACTATAATGAAACAAATGATTTGTAACTTCTTTTCCTATAATTCCCCTTCTGAAAATCAAATGCACTTTCCTACAATGTCTTCTAATTTCTAGTGCCAGCATCGATTGAGTTTCCTCTCTTTTTTTTTCCTTTTTTCTTGCAACTAAAGATTATGAAAGGGGAATAATAGCAAGAAAATAAGTGATAAAGGGAAATTATGATAGGAAGCATTGGCAGCTATAGTTATTGTCACTTCACACATGCAATCAACTCATTTAAAAATTCTTGATGTAGCCTAATGTGGTTTGACACATAGACGATAAAATATTTTCATCTTTTTCGTTCCCTTCCCCCCAACCTAAATTTGGACATGTGTCTACACATGTGAGATGAGAGTGGCAGTTGACGGGCAACGATGACATTTTTTTGAATACCTATACTAATGCACAGTGTTTAAATGAATGTACTTAAAATATGATTAAAGATAGCAATTAATGCACACATACCTAAATATGTGGAAGATTTGCTACACAGATCTTGGATAAAGTAACGCTCACCTTGTTGGAAAATGAATTAAGCAATAAATGAAGATGAGTTGGAATGAGGTGAGGTGGAATGAAGTGATGGAAGAGAGAGAAATGTGGTGTGGATAGGTGGATGGGTAGATGATGAAGAAATGGACTTCCACATAAGTGAAATTCTTTATTATGAAAAGTGTGTACCTTAATTAGGTTGAAGGAGGGACACTAGGTCCACTACATTTGGTTGTAGGAAGCTCTAAGAGCTGGGTGAATTGCTAGAGGAACTCTTCTTTAGAAGCTAGCTTATGATATAATTTGAGGAGATGACCGTTGACGAGTAATTTAAACCTAATAGGTTCAATGGCGCTAAGTTGAACAGCTCCATTGGGAAAGACCTCAACAACTTCATATGGTCCTAGCCACCTTTTCTATAATTTTCCTACATTGTCTTGGTATCTTGAATAATAGAGCAAGGCCCAATCTCTTGGTTTGAACTTCTTGTCCTTCATAAATCTATCATGCCACTTGATTCTTTGATTATGCACTAATTATGTATGTTGCAAGGTTTCTCTCCTTATTTCATCCAAAGCATTTAGCTATATGATTCTTTCTCTCTATGCTTCAAAAATGTCCATTCGTAAATCCACTGCAATTCATAGAGTTTTGTGTTCAAATTCAATTGGAATCATAGTTGTCTTTCCATATAGTAACTCAAATTGGTTGAAGCTTTTAGTTCTTTTACATGTTGTCCTATAGGCCAAAATAGCTTTGGGTAATCTATTTTCCCAATCTTTCCTATGGATAGCTATTTTTTTTAGTTAGAATGGCTTCAATTTCTCATTTTGTCACCTCAACTTGTTCATTAGTCTAGGGGTGATAAGGAGTAGACTTTATGTGCTTGATATTGTACTCATTTACTAGTGTTGCAACAAGAGTTGATTTGAATTGTGGCCCTTGATCAATCACTATCTCTCTTGGAACTCCATATCTCATGAAAATATCCTCATAAAGAAATTTTGCAACCTTGTTATCCCTTTCATGCTTCATGGCCTTAACTTCTACCTATTTTGCTACATAATCGGTGCATACCA
>VDFB02074112.1:0-21530 GCA_007258455.2 Sequoia sempervirens | reverse complement strand
AATCATATTCCTTGTGGTCCTTATCCTTCTTCCTTTTATTCTTAGACTAACCAACCTCATCCTTAGAATCCTTCTTTTTTGCACTATTTTCTTTCAAGGACACAACACCAAGATTATTTTGATTATGGACAACAACCCTACTTCTCAGGTGGTAATTTCATATGGGCTCACACTCTATGGACTTACTAGGAGTTCCCCTCTCAAATTTTGGTTTCTTAGGAATTCTTGGTGTATCCTACTTAGTTTTAGGTGCATCATCATGGTATTTAAGCATCTTGATCCTCCTGGATCTCCTTACTAGTTGGACAGACTCACTAGGCTTAAGTTCACTCATTCTTGCAAAAGAACAAGGCTAACGCTTACAAATTTTCAATTACAAAGAGACCTCAGAAAATCATAAGGCCAAGGCTTACAAATCATAAGCCTTGTGGTCCTTATCCTTCTTCCTTTTATTCTTAGACTAACTAGCCTCATCCTTAGAATCCTTCTTTTTTGCACTATGTTCTTTCAAGGACACAACACGAATATTATTTTGATTATGGACAACAAACCTACTTCTCAGGTGGTAATTTCTTATGGCCTCACACTTTATCGAATTACTAGGAGTTCCCCTCTCAACTTTTGGTTTTTCAGGAGCTCCTGGTGTATCCTACTTAGTTTTAGGTGCATCATCATGGGATTTAAGCATCTTGATCCTCCTGGATCTCCTTACTGGTTGGACATAATCACTAGGCTTAAGTTCACTCATTCTTGTAAAATAACAAGGCTAACACTTATGAATTTTAAATTACAAAGAGACCTCAAAAAATTGTAGAACAAAGATCCTGGGAGAACACACACAATTCCTATCAACTTATTGAATATCTGCGAATAACCAAACCATTGCAAGCTCCAGATACCTAAAACCTACAGTGCCACAATAATTTCCCAGACCAGCGAACTAATGCACAATTGACACATGGAAATATGAGAACTAACTTACCTAGGAGAACTATCTTAATGGCTCTATAGTTTCTTTCCAAATCTCTTCATGCCTTATTCCTAGACTCAATAATAATTTCTTGCCTTCTGGTGATTGCAATTATGAAATAATCTGGCTGAAAAAACTCATTATATCTAACAATTTATCTTTCAAAATTTCCCTAGTTATCAGCATTGAAGGACATAAAGAGGGATTCATGATTTGAATCATTTTCCTCATCTTCAGAAGAACCACTGCTCTCTTTGGAATATAGACCCTTTTTCATCTTATCTCTATTTTTACCCTCATCAAATTCTTTATAGGGGAATTTAGATGCAAAGTGACCAATCCTTCTACAATTGTGATGCAGGAGCATCCTTGGTTCTTGCAATCTTGCATCAACCAAAAATATTTTCTTTCAGTTTTTGTTCTTGTTTAGTTCTTGTTTAGTTCAAGTTGGCAGATTCAACGTATCATCATATTTTCTTACCAGACCCTATGGATCTATTTTTTCATCGTGGACATGTTCATTTTCCTTATTCCAAGACTTGAGTGCGATTGGATCTTTTTCTGGCAATTTATCACTTTTGGATTAAGTAGTAGTTTCTTGAACCAGCACCAAAATAATTCTCTAAACTAACAGCTAGTTTGATCGCTTGTGGATTTTTCCCATAACTTGTGGATCTTGACGATGTGATTTGAATTGTTCCATGGAGTGTCCTCAACCTTAATTATACGTCCACACTTCATCCTATGCATTCACCGAGGAGTATTTCAAATTTGAGGCCAACCTATTTCATGCACACATTACATTTTCTTTCATTGGAGATTGTAATGATCTTTGGCCAACGTGGATGATTCTAGATCTCAAGACATGATATAAAGCATTGTAATAAATCATTCAAAAGTATCGAAGTTAGAACATAGGATCTAATATGTAAGATTTCAGCTTAGATTGAGGAACATACAAGAATATTGTATTTTGAACATGTTGTATCAGGCCTATGAGCCGAATCTATAAACCTGAATGTTGTTGGCTAGTTGTAATTGAAATTTCTAATAATAAGAAGGTTTCAATCTGCATTTTCCTCCATATTCCGTGTTGCTTCTGTTGTGTTACTCTTGCTACAAGATCTGGATTTTTCTCTTTGAGGACCCTCCTACCATGGCTGCACCAGATTGGTATCAGAGCGAGGGTCATTCCGTGAGAGATCACCATAATTCATGGAGTCTTGTTGAAGATTTGTTGTGGGGTGACAGATTGAGGATTTGATTTGTAGTTGCAGAGGACTTGTGTAAAGATGGAGGGAAGAAGAAATGTTAGAGGAAATGGAGTGCATGGAAATGTAGACCCAACTTTAATGGAGATGTTGAGAGGAATTGCTACTAGATTAGATGTAGTTGAAATGACCCAGAGGAGAGGTTGACCGGTTGATGATGTGAGTGATGAAGAGGTAGAATTCTAGGGAGAAAGTGAAAGAGAAGATCAACCTGGATTGGATTAGGGAGAAGAGAGGTTCATAAGAGCCCTAACTAGAGGGAATACAAAACCACATTTCAATCCACCAGATTATAGTGGTAAGTTAGATTCAGATGAACTTCTTGATTGGATAATAGAGATGGAAAATTATTTTGAATTTGAAGGTACCACTGAAGATAAGAAAGAAAAATTTTCTTGTACAAAGTTGAAAGGACATTGATCCCTTTGGTGGGAACATTTGTAGACAAATAGGCAAAGAAGAGGAAAAGAAAAGATAAGATCATGGGATTGAATGGTGAATAAGTTGAAGACAAAGTTTATGCCTACAGATTACTAGATCAGTTTGTTCTAAAAATTATAGAATTTGAAGTAGAAGGAATCAAGTGTGACAGAGTATATTGAGGAGTTCTACAAGTTGAATATAAGATCTGGACATTCAGAGGATGAGATCGAGCAAGTAGCTAGATATGTGAATGGTTTGAGACCATCTATACAAGATGGGATTAGTTTGATTAAGTTGTAGAATGTGGAAGAGGCACATCAATGTGCCCTAAAAGAAGAAGAGAAGTTGAATAAAAGACATGAGTAGAGACAAAGAGGAAGAGGCAGAAGATTTTAGAGAGGAAGAACTTTTACTGGAGGAGGAAGAGGAACTTTTACAGATTAGAATAAAGATAAGGAAGTTAGTAAGAATGATAATTTGCATCATAGAGATGATGGAAACTCTTACCATAAATGAGGATATGGTGGTTACCTAAATGAAGGTTATAGAAAATATGATAAAGGACAGGAGAAAAGAGTATTTACGGGAACTTGTTTCAAATGTGGTGGAGAAGGACATAGAGCATTTGAATGCAATCAAGGAGAGACAAGTAGAAAGACAGAAAATAATAGAAGAAAAGTCTTTGTTGAGGAAGATCATGTTGGATCATGTAGTAAACTAGAAGATGGAGAAGTGTTGGTGAACAAAAGAGTATTATGCCAAAGTGAGATGGAGTAGGAACCGTTGTAGAGAAGGAATTTGTTTCGGACCAGATGCAAGGTAGTTGGTAAACGTTGCAAAGTGATTGTTGACAGTGGAAGTTCTGAGAACTTGGTTTCTGAAGAAATGGTGACCAAATTGAAGTTTGAAAGATTAAAACAACTGAAGCCCTATCAGATAGCATGGATTCAAGATGAGCATACGATACTGGTAAGTGAACAATGTTTGGTGAAATTGAAGATAGGAAATTATCATGATGAAGTTTTGTGTGATATCATTCCTATGGATGTATGCCATGTTTTGTTGAGAAGACCTTGGTTGTATGATAGACAGGCTATTCATGATGGAAATAATAATACATATACCATTGTTGCTAATGGGATGAAGTAGACTTTGTTACCATTGGAGGATGTTCCTAGAGTTGAGGTTTGCACGAGTGCTAGAATTTGCTTAGTTGATGGAAGGAGATTTCTAGAAGGATTGATACATGAGAACATGTGTTATTCCTTGGTTCCTAAGAAGGTTGAGGACTTGGAGCATGTAGAAGAACAATTGGAAGAGATAAAGGAGTTGTTGAAAAAGTATGAAGATATCATTTTGGATAATGTACCTAATGGATTACCACCTGTGAGGAGTATTATTCATTGCATGTATCTGATTCTTGGAGCTAGTTTACCTAATAAAGTAGCACACTAGATGACACCTGCAGAGAATGAAGAGTTGAATAGACAAGTGCAAGAGTTTTTGAGGAAAGGTTTTATCCGAGAAAGCTTAAGTCCTTGTGTAGTACCTGCTTTGTTGGCACCTAAGAAGGATGGAGAATGGAGGATGTGTATAGATTCTAGAGCCATAGACAAGATCACGGTGAAGTATAGATTTCCTTTACCCTAGATGGATGACATTCTGGATTGTTTGAGTGGAGCTAGATACCTTACAAAGATAGATTTGAAGAGTGAATATCATTAGATCAAAATCAGAGAAGGGGATGAGTGGAAGACAACATTCAAAACAAATGAAGGATTGTTTGAGTCATTAATGATTCCTTTTGGGCTAAAAAATGCACTGATTACTTTCATGAGGTTGATGAATGAGGTATTGAAGAAATTATTGGGTAAGTTTGTGATTGTTTATTTGGATGAAATCTTGACTTTCAGTAAGAGTAGAGAAGAACATTTGTTGCATATAAGACAAGTTTTGCAGAGGTTGAGAGAAGAGCAGTTGTTGATAAACATTAAGAAGTGTAGTTTCATGAAGGAAGAAGTGGTATATCTTGGATTTGTGATATCTGTGGATGGAATGAAGATGGATCCTGAGAAGGTAAGAGCAATTTTTGAATGGCCTACACTAGAAAGCATTGGAGAGGTAAGATCATTTCACGGATTGGCTAGTTTCTACCGAAAGTTCATTAGGAATTTTAGTTCTATTTGCAGTCCTATGACAAAAACAATGAGAGGAGATGAGAAATATTTTAGGTGGACCTAGAGAAAAATGAAGTTTTGAGTTGTTGAAAAAGAAGGTGACTAAGCAACCTGTGTTGGCTTTACCAGACTTTAGTAAGGTATTTCAAGTAGACTATGATGCAAGTGGAAATGAAATTGGAGAAGTATTAAGTCAAGAAGGAAGACCAGTAGCTTATTTTAGTGAGAAATTGAATGATGCTAGGAGAAGATATTTAGTGTATGATCATGAGTTTTATGCCATAATTCAAGCCTTGAAGAAGTGCAGACATTATTTTTTTCCTAAGGAGTTTGTGTTGTATATGAATCATCAGGCATTGCAATATTTGAATAGTCAAGGTAAGTTGAATCAGAGACACATGAGATGGGTAGAATTTCTGCAGAGTTATACTTTTCTTTTGAAACATAGGAGTGGAAAGTCAAATAGAGTTCTTGATGCTTTTAGGAGGAGAAGAAATTTACTGGTAGAGATGAGAATGGAGGTATTAGGCCTTGATGAATTGAAGAACTTGTATGAGGAAGACCCAGATTTTGCAGAACCTTGAAGAGCTTGTAAAGAACCAGTCTTGGAGGATAGGAGCCAGTGGTTGGATTATTTCATTTAGGAGGACATGTTGTTCAGAGGGAATCAATTGTGTATACCCCAGAGTTCAATGAGGGATAACTTGGTGAAAGAAAAACATAGTGGAGGATTGGTCAGACAATTTTGAATTGACAAGACAGTAGCATTGGTAAGTGAGAATTACTTTTGGCCACAAATTCATAAGGATGTTAGGAAATTTTTGCAGAGTTGTAGAGTTTGTCAAGTTGCAAAAGGGAGTAGTCAGAATGTTTTATTGTATAAGCCTTTGACAATTCTGGAGAGACCTTGGGAGGATATTAGCATGGATTTCATACTTGGTTTACAAAAGACACATAGAGGTAATGATTATATATTTGTGGTAGTGGATAGATTTTCTAATATGGCACATTTCATACCTTGTAAGAAGACAATGGATACAATACATGTAGCAGAATTTTTTTTCAAAGAAGTAGTCAGATTGCATGGATTACCTAGGAGTATTGTTTGAGACAAAGATATAAAGTTTGTTGGTTACTTTTGGAGGAAACATTGGAAGAAGTTAAAGACATATTTGAAGTTTAGGTCTACTTTTCAACCACATACTAATGGATAGACAGAGGTAGTAAACAAGAGTTTGGGGAATTTGCTAAGACATTTGGTTGGAGAGAAGACCGAAAATAGGGATTTAGTCCTTGCACAAGTAGAGTTTGCATGTAATAATTCAATGATCAGAAGTACCGAAAAGAAAACCTTTGATATTGTTACTGGAGTTCATCCTAGAGGTATATCAAAGTTGCGATACATTAGTATGGAAGATAAAAGGAGTGAAAAAGCATATGAATTCACAGAACATATGAAGAAATTACATACTCAAGTGAAGGAGCAATTGGAAGATGTGAACCAGAAGTATAAGGAGAAAGCAGATGAAAAGAGGAGACATAAGGAGTTAAAAGTTGGAGATGAAGTGATGGTGTATTTGAGGAAGGAAAGATTTCTAGTTGGCACATACAATAAGCTTAAGATGAGGAAGTTTGGACCCTGTAAGATTTTAAAGAAATTTGATTTAGGAAATGCATATGAAGTGGAGTTACCAGATGGCATGGGTATATCACCTATATTCAATATTACAGATCTACATCAATAGCACGAAGCAGGATTTAGTGAAGGAAATAAAGAAAAATTGGAGAATCATTTTCCTAAACAACAATCAGATGAGATAGAAGACATTTTGGATGTCAAAGATGGGAAGAAAACATGTGGAAGATAGTATAAAGAATATATTATGAAGTAGAAAGGCAGAATAGTGGAGGATTCTTCTAGGATTTCTCAGGCTGAGGTAGACCGTATTTGTTTTCCTTTAGCCCTAGCAAAGTGAGAGAATCACTTTTCAATCAACCTTGAATGTATGATGCAGGAGCATCCTTGGTTCTTGGCAATCTTGCATCAACCAGACCCAACACACGTTATTTGCTCACCAGACCCTGTGGATCTATGTTTTCATCATGGACATGTTCATTTTCCTTATTCCAATATTTGAGTTCGATTGGATCTTCTTCTGGAAAGTTATCACTTTCGGATTAAGTGGTAGTTTCTTGAACCA
Organism: Sequoia sempervirens; assembly: GCA_007258455.2. Lineage (NCBI taxonomy): Eukaryota > Viridiplantae > Streptophyta > Pinopsida > Cupressales > Cupressaceae > Sequoia > Sequoia sempervirens. Next base: position 14,488 of record VDFB02074112.1, on the reverse strand, counting down.
ACAATGGAATAATTCTCTAAACTAACAGCTAGTTTGATCACTTGTGGATCTTTCCCATAACTTGCGGATCTTGATGGTGTGATTCAAATTGTTCCATGGAGTGTCCTCGACCTTAATTATAGGTCCACACTTCATCCTATGCATTCATCAAGGAGTAATTCAAATTTGAGGCTGGCCTATTCCATGCACATGTTACATTTTCTTTCATTGGAGATTGTAATGATCTTTGGCCAACGCGGATGATTCTAGATCTCAAGACATGATATAAAGCATTGTAATCGATCATTCGAAAGTAGCGAAGTTAGAATATAGGATCTGATATGTAAGAATTTAGCTCGCATTAAGGAGCATATGAGAATATTATATTTTGAACATGTTGTATCAGGCCTATGAGCTGATTCTATAAACCTGGATGTTGTTGGCTAGTTGTAATTGAAATTTATGATAATAAGAAGGTTTGAATTTTCATTTTCCTCCATATTTTGTGTTGCTTCTATTGTGTTACTCTTGTTGCACAATCCATATTGTTCTCTTTGAGGACCCTCCTATCGTGACTGCAACAAATTGAAACATTTGAAAGGTAACTTACCTTTGTACTTGCTAGTGTCTTTCTTCAACCTTCTCACAAAGTTTGCTTCAACTTCATCATATTCATCATTTTGATCAATAGATTCATCTTCAATAGTTTTGTTAGCTTTGAAAGTAGCTTCCCTTTTTGGAACATCCTTGTCAAATTCTACCATCTCAAAGGTAGTAAGAGCACCAAACATTTCATCAATTGAATATAGATCTAAGTCTTTAGACTCTTCAATGGCAGACACTTTATGAATATAAGATTTTAGGATAGACCTCAAAACCTTCTTCCAAATTTCACTTTCTTTTACGTCTCCACAAAGATCAAAGATTCCAAAGACAACTACTTGTACCTAGAGCATATAACTTTCAATGACTTTATCTTCTATGATCTGTACAATCTCAAATCTGCTTTTTAAGATTTGCATCTTGGCTTGCTTCACTTTTGTATCACTTTCATAGATACTACTAAGATTTCCCCAGAAATCCTTATTAAAGTAGAAATTCATCACCTTCAAAAGTTTTGAATCATCCAATCCATGTAAGAGATCATTCTTAGCCTTAGCATTGCACTCATATAACTTGATTTCAATTGGATCTATTGGAGTAGAAGGAGCAACATAACCATCCTTGACTGATTGCCACATACTAAACCATAGAGAAATTAGGTGGTCTTCCATTCTTCCATTCTCAATTTTCAAAAAGCATAATTAGTCCCATCAAAGCTAGGACCCTTGTATGAACCATCATGTGCCATTTGGATCTTTTCCTCAAGTAGTCAAGTTTTCTTTAGAGGAACTTGGATCTGATACCAATTGTTGAACACACTTAGAGATTGAGAGGGGGGGTGAATCAGTCTTATCAAAAACTTAATCCCTTTTGGAACTTAATTTTTTTAGCACAATACAACCTTTTTTATCAAATCAAAACTTTTAAATGGAATAGTAACAAAGAAAGATATATCATTTTTCATCTTTAGCAACTTAAAAAATCCTTAGCAATGAAAGATATAACAATTCTACTTTGATTAGATCAAAAGAAATGATGAAAGAGACAAGAACACATATCCACAAGAAGACACTGGATTCACGTGGAAAACCCAATGAGCGAAAAACCATAGTGAGAGTTAATTCACAATATAAAGGCTCACTTGCAAAAAGGGACTTGCAAACTAAGGCGCACTACCTTAGAGAAAGACACAAAGAACTTGTGAAACTAAAGCTAACACAAATTTAGGGGCAAGATACAAGGACCATATGAGATACACTATCTCAGAGGAGGATATAAATATTTAGAGAAATATTACAATATTTTTCAATAGAACACTCTATTGACTGAGGTGTTCAAGCACTTTTGATCTTACTTTCACATATTCACACTTATTTTTGTGAGATATTCAAATAAAATCCACACTTTCTTGTTTTGAACACTTTTACACTTCTCCACCTTGTTGCATTCAAAAATATTTTTCATTTATATCCATTGCAACAATTCAAAACTTCAATTAGGTTGATTAAGAAAATATAAACAATGAATTCAACAAGTCATCCACTAAAGTAGAATGTGGTCCTATCTCAAGGATAGAGAGGACTCAATAATTTTTAGATAAGACATGACATCCAACCATGAACTTCAACAAACATCAAATAAGGCATGACATTTAATCATGAACGTCAACAAATATCAGATAAGGTGTGGCATCCAACCATGAAATTGAACAAGGCATGAAAGCCAATCAGCAATCATCTCTATACATCATTGTTAACTCAAACTAAATGTTGTCAACAATGACAACCATGTTGAAAGAGCACTAATACACTCAGAGGGTGGGTGAATTAGTGTATAGAAATTTTTAACACATTAACATAGTAGACAATATTAAAAACCAAGAAAAATAGCAGACATATAAGAAGACACAAGATATACATGGAATACCCTGTAAGGGAAAAACCATGGTGAGAAAATTTGCTTGAGTCTACTGCTCAAATCCAATCTCACAATCAAAGATATTACATATGTTTTGTAAGAACCCACTTACAAGTACATTGACACCTAAGACAATGTTTTGAGGCACCAACCTCTTGGTCAAAAACAATGTTTTGAGGCACCAACCTCAAGGTACACTTCACACCCGATTGAGCACCCACCCAATCTTTTTGAGGCACCGTTCTCTTACAATATTACAAGTTCATATGTGCCAAATATTGATTCTCCTTTAGCCAGAGTATGCACCCTTTCTCATCTATTTTGCAACACCCTCTCACAGTTCACATAGCTCTACCTTATCCATTCAACTTTGCTCACTTAGCTTCTTCAACAAGCTAACTCTTCTTGAGCCAAACAAACACCAACACCATTCAATGTAATTGCTATTTTTGAAATTTTCCAATCTTATTTATTGACTTGGATTTAATTTCATATTCTTGTGTGCTTGATCTTGTTCCAAATATGATGTATTTGCTATATTTAGCAACCTGCAAAACCTAGATCAGATATGCATTAAATGATATATCTTTCATGATTGATCTATAAAAAATATCCTTTAGATTACTTTGTCAACTAGACATTAATGGCGTTGTTTATTCCCTTCAATCACCAATCGAATTTCTACTCAGATGGTTACTTTGTTTTTTGTACAACCTTCTAATTTTTTCAATTTGGAGTCCAATCATGAAACTTGTGTCATGATCTACTAATCACCAACCAGATGTTATTGCATTTAAAACTAATCATTGATTTGATCGGTTTAAACTTGGGTCAAAGATCTTGTCAGAATGATTCACAATAGCGATGTGAATCAACTCAACCAATCACTTTCTACCATGTGTCACTATTCCTCCAAACCATGTGGTCAACACAAGTCAACACAATCATCCTATGGAAGTACTCCAATTTTGATGACTTTTCATTTCCTTTCCTTTAGGGATTAGGAATTGCTCATCCTTCATACCACTTACCTATCTCTGAGGACACATGTCACCTCCTCACAATCCTACAATAACCATCACTGGGTGTCACAAACCTTCCAAAAATGGCATAAATGTGCCACATGTCCCATACTTTCAAATTTTGGCCATCGTCCTTACCCTTTGCCACCTTCAAACCATTTGTATACCATCACATCAAAACACCTTTGAGATGTTGAATGTCAGGGTTCAAGGTTCCTTCATACCTCTTCCATCTCTTTGCATTTAGTCAAGGAATAAGCCTTAGCTATGAACCATGAAGCACCAAAACCTTTTCGAGTTTGGGGTTTTCACATACCACTTACTGCTTACTAGAATTTATGGTAAGGCATAAGCCTTCCTACCGACCCATGAAGTCTAAAACCTTTTCGGGGGTTGGGATGCGAGTTTTCTACACACTCCATACTTGACTTTCTATTAAGGCATAAGCCTTAACCTTGATGCCTGAAGTAGCAACATCCTTTTGAAATTTACCTTTCTAACTCATTTTCCTTTGTTCATTCGATATGAGGTATGCTCGAAGCATAAAGTCTAAAACTTTTTAGAATTAGTTCAATATTTCTTCAACTCTTCTAAGATATTCAATAAGAGGTACGACCAAAGCCCAATATCTAAAACCATGTAGTATTAGGTAAGCCTCAATCCTAAAGTTTGATTCCTTATTAGACTTGGATTAATTTGTCTAACTCTTTCCTTCTTTTGCAATCGGTATAAGGTAAGCTTGAGGTTTGAAGCTCGTACTTCCTCAACACATCAATTCTTGCACTACAACTTCAAATTCATCATTAAAAGTGAGAGTACTTGACATCAATGACCATCATGACTAGCGATAACCTCCCTTTTAACATCAATGACAATCAAATCTCCAATCCTTTGTCACTAATGGAAAAACTTAATGCTCTACCCAAACATCAACATCCACTCAGAACAACAATCAGTTCTCCCTATTTGGCACACACTGTTCATAGTCATAACTCCCCCTTTAACATGTCTTCCATTTTTGAAAAATAGGGAGCATTTTTCTCAATTTCTCCCCATTTGACATCAATGGAAAAGTGACTCTTTAGGACACCTATTACTACAACCATGAAAAGAGAAAGAATTGGGTCCATAAATCTACAACCATCAATTCATTAGAAATTTGTAAAACCATGCATGCCTAACTTGAATTCTCTTGCTCTTTCAGGGTTGAATAAAATCTCTATAAAGCTCCCCCTGGACTTATGCCCTATCACTAAAATTTAGTGATTTAATGTGGGAGAAATATCTCCCAACTTCTGTCTCAGATATTCAAATTGTTCTTTGGGAAGAGGCTTGGTAAATATGTCTACCACTTGATCTTTGGTTGACATAGTCCATGCAAGCTTCCTAATCTACTACCTTTTCTCTCAAGAAGTGATGCTTGATTGATATATTTTTGGTCCTAGAGTGCATCACTAGATTCTTTGATATGTTTATTGCACTTGAATTATCACAATGAATAGAAAAAAATTCCTTGTACTCTACCTTGGAATATTTAAGTGTTTTCTTCATTCATAATAGTTGAGTACAACATGCCACTGCTTCCACATACTTTGCTTCAGCTATTGAAAGAGTAACTAACTCTTTCTTTTTGCTCAACCACGAAACTAGTTTATTTTCAAGGAAAAATACACCTCCACTAGTGATTCTTCTATCATCAACACTTCCTACCCAATCAGCATCTGTATATGTTGTCAAAGTGAAGTCTTAACTTTTAGGGTACCATAATCCATAATCAATAGTATTCATCAAATATCTAAAAATTATTTTCATAGCTTTAACATGTGCCTCCTTAGGAGCATCTTGAAATCTAGCAACCATACAAACAACTTGCATGATATCTAGCCTAGTTGTAAGATATAAAATATTTCCAATCATGGACCTGCATAATGGTTGATTTACTAATTCAGATTTATCATCTTTGTTGAGCTTACATCCAGTGACCATAGGTTTGCTAACTGGCTTATAATGTTCAATCCTAAACCTCATGAATATTTCCTTAGCATACTTAGTTTGAGATAAGAATATCCCATTATTATTTTGTGTTATTTGTAAACCAAGGAAGGAAGTTCTCCAAGCATAGATATCTCAAATTCATTTTGTATTTGAATGTAAAATCCTTTACACATTTTATCATTGGTACCACCAAAAATGATGTCATCTACATACACAATAACAATTATCATATGCTCACCTTCACATTTGAAATATAAATTACTGTCAACAATAGCTTTCTTATACCCTTGCTATTGAAGATATTTGTCTAACATGGAATACCAAGCTCTAGGGGCTTGTTTAAAACTATACAAAGCCTTTTTCAATATGTATACATAATCTTTTTGTTTAGTCACAATAAACCCTTCAGGTTGCTCCATATAACCTTCCTCATCCAAATATCCATTAATAAATTCAGATTTTACATCAATTTGGTATACTTTGAACTTTTATAAAATGAATATGCAAGAAACATTCTAATAGATTCAAGCTGAGCAACAGGTGCAAATGTCTCATCAAAATCTACACCCTCAACTTGAGCATAACCCTTGCATACCAATCTAGCTTTGTTTCTTGTTATCTTCCCATCTTTATCCAATTTATTTCTAAACACCCATTTTTTATCCTATGATATTCTTATCAGTAGGCCTTGGAACAAGTCTTATTTTTCTCTATTTGACTAATTTCTTCTTTCATTGCTTCAATCCAACTTTCATCCTTACTAGATTCTTCAAAGGATTTAGGCTTTATTCCAGATAGTAAATAATAGTTTACCTAATCTTGTTGAGCAAGATTTCTTCTTGTCATGACACCATCAGATTTGTTACCAAGAATTTTCTTCTCAGAATGATCTCTCTTGACAAATTTAGGTGGTGCTTTTGGAGTAGTATTTGATTTCTCTTCTTCATCAAAATCACTTTCCTCTTGTGACTCTTCTTCTGTAGATTCTTCGTTCTCTTCATAAAAGGGGACTTGTGAATGAATGTCATCTTTGTGTAACTGTTGAGAGTGATATTCATCGACTTTGACATTCACGCCTTCAACTATTTTCTGTAACCTTTTATTGTAGCACTTGTAGGCTTTGCTTGTAGATGAATATCCCAAAAATATTCCTTCATCAGATCTTGTCTCAAATTTACCCAAGGTGTCTTCATCCCTTTTTATAAAACATCTACTTCCAAATATTTTAAAATATTTCACAGATATAGGTCAGTCTTTCCATAACTCATATGGAGTCTTATCATGATTCACTCTTAATTGTGCTTTATTGAGAATGTAAACAACAGTTTGAACTACTTCCTTCTAGTATCTATCAGGAAGTTTGGTTTCATTCAACATTGTTCCATCCATGTCCTGAATCATTCTATTCTTTCTCTCAAACACTCCATTTTGTTGAGGTGTTCTATCTACAGAAAAATGTCTTGTAATTCATTTTTTTTTCACAATACTCATTAAATTCTTGTTGAATTCTCCACCTCTGTGTAACCGCAAACATTTAATTCTTGAACCAATTTCATTTTCAACTATAGCTCTAAATTTTTTGAACCTTTCTAAAGCTTGAGATTTATCTTTAAGAAAAGTTACCCATGTCATTCTTGAATAATCATCTATTAATAACATTAAATACCTTTCTCCATTGATGATTTTGGTTCTTGTTGGTCTACACAGATCTATATGTATCAACTCCTGGGGATTTTTAGTTTAATATTCTTTTGAATTGAATCTGAATCTCATTTTATTTCCTTCAAGGAATTCTTTACAAAGAGTGCTTGCAGGTTTGACCCATCCTTTTATTCCATAAGTTTGACCTAGCAAACATTTTCCACTTTTCACTTCATTTAGATGGTATAAATTAATACTTGTTTTTCTTTCCTCAACAATAAGTTTACTAGAGCTAGCTTTCCTTATCTCACATCCACTAGCATGAAATAACATATTATATCCTTTGTCACACATCTGACTAACACTAAACAACTTATGTTTTAACCCTTCTACGTACAACACATCTTGAACATTATTATTACCATCTATGCATATTGTACCTTTTCTAGTTATCTTTGTAATAGTATTATCACCAAACTTGACTATACCACCATTACATTTCTCCAAATTGGTGAATTTTCTCTTATCTCCAATCATATGACTAGAGAAACCATTGCTAATCACCCAAGGATTTCCTTGTCCTTTGGCATTTATTTTTTTGTTGAAATAACATTGATTCTTCATTCTTCATCTTAGTCTTCTTCTCTCTCCAATACCTCTTAGGTTTTTTCTCCTTTTCCTTAGAACTTTGTGTATATTTTTTCTTCTCTACAGGGGGTGCAAACTTTCTTTCAACTTGCATGATCATCATAAAATCTAGTTTTCTTAGGAGAAGTAAACATCTTTCTCTCCTCTCTAGAAGAATGTATAAGATTATTTCTACAAAACTTAGCAATGTGACATAGTTATTATAGTTATAACATACATCATTCAGGGTACTTCAAGAATCAAAAGGATTCTTTCTTACAAAATTATGTCTATCATTTCTGAATGGTCTAATCATGTAATCTATAGCTTTATGCACATACTGATTACATGAAAAACAATAACCATGAAAAGAATAATTAAACCTGGTTTATCTTGTATGTTGGCCTCTGAATATCCTCTTTGGAATGTTCACCCTGATGAATCCATCATTTGATTTCTTGAGATATGCATTCTTCTTATCCTTCAAGGACCCTTCAGGCTTCTCAAAATCTTCATTGCAATCTTTCTCATGCTTTGTATCAGACTTCTCTTCTAATTTAAAGTTATCATATAAATTAGTAGATGCACTTTTAGTGTGATCTTTACCCTTTTCAAAATAGAGATCAAAATTTTCTTTCGAACAAGTCTTTTGTGAGTTAATTAACCCATCTAAGATTTGAAATCCTCCTGTCAACTTCAAACCTTTGTCAATTTTCTCTTTAGCCTTCTCTAATTCCTTTCTTAGAGAAATAATTTTAGCCTCTAGTTTTTGACATTCTTCTAGTTTGTTCTTAAAATCTAGATTAGTCATTTCTTCAATTCTCTTTGAATCTTCCAGTTGTAGCTTAAGGTTTATAATAAGTTTTTCAAATTATTTAATCCTCAACTTATATTTTTATTCTATTTTCTTGCATCACTCAAATCTTCTAACGCATAAACTAATTCACCTTCCAAATCAACCTCACCTTCTCCTTCCTCTTCAGAATCTTCACATCCTTTAGTCTCTTCAGCCATAAATACAACTTCACTTCACAATCTTCACTAGCAGAGGAGAAATCATCTTAAGAACTAATTTCTTTATCCACATAAAGACTCTTCTTTTTTCCAAAGTTCCTATTTTTATATTTGTAAACTTCTTGACTCTTTGAACTATCTCCCTTTTCATTTTCATTCAATGGACACTTTGAAGCATAATGTCCTACTTTACCATAATTAAAATTTTTGAAAGGAAGATTACCTTTGTATTTGCTAGTGCCCTTCTTCAACTTTTTGACAAAGTTTGCTTCTTCATTTGAGCTGATGTCAAATTCTGAATCTTATTTAATATTCTTGGTTTTTAAGGTCTTGAATACAGCTTCACCTTTTGTTGATACAATATTCTTATTTCTCATTTCATATGTAGTTAGGGACCCAAAAAATTCATCCATAGAATATGTATCCATATTTTGTGCTTCTTCTATTGTAGAGACCTTAGAAACAAATCATTGTGGGAGTGACCTCAAGAACTTTTTTACAATAACCTTGTTTCCAATAGTCTCAACCAAATCTTCGATTGCATTTACTATCTCATCTACTCTAAGCATGTATGCTGCAATACTTTCTTCATCTTTCATCTTAAGAGTCTCAAACTTTCCTCTATGAGTTTGCAACTTTTCTTGTTTCACTTAAACATCTCCCTTATAGATACTATTCATTTTCTCCCATAATTTTTTAGCAGATTTACAATGCATGACTGTTACAAATTCAATATTGGATAAACCACATAGAATATCATTTTTGGCTTTGGCATTGTTTTCATAGGCTTTCTTTCTAGCTGCATTAGTAGGAGTTACTGGTGCAGTATAACCATCTACAACTAACTACCATACATCAAATCAGAGAGATGTTAAATAAGTTTCCATTCTGACTTTCCAGAAAGCATAATTTGTTCCATCAAACAATTGATCTTTGTTTGAATGAGATCCTTCTTGTCCAACCATAGTGTTCTTGAAACCAAATCCACCTTAAGTTGATTAAACTTTCTTCAAGGAACCTAGGCTCTGATACCAATTGTTGAAAGAATACTAGTACACTAAGAGGGGGGGTGAATCATTGTATACAAAATTTTAACACATTAACATAGTAGACAAGATTAAAGATCAAGAAAAATAAGAAACTCACAAGAAGACACTAGATATATGTGGAAAACCCTAGAATGGAAAAAAACCATGATGAGAAAAGTTCCTTGAGTCTACTACCCAAATCCAACCTAACAATCAAATATATTACATATGTTTTGTAAGAACTCACTTACAAGTACATTAACACCCAAGAAAATGTTTTGAGTCACCAACCTCAAGGTACACTACACACCTAATTGATCACCCACCCAATCTTTCTAAGGCACCAACCTCTTACAATAAAACAAGTTCATATGTACAAAATATTGGTTCTCCTTTAACCTAAGTATTCACCCTTTCTCATCTATTCTGCAACATCCTCTCACAATTCACATAGCTCTACCTTAGCCATTCAACACTTAGTCATTCAACTTTGCTCACTTAGCTTCTTCAACAATCCAACTCTTCTTGAGCCAAACAACCACCGACATCATTCAATTCAATTTCTATTTTTGGCATCTATCAATCTTAGATTTTGACTTGCATTTAATTTCATATTCTAGTGTGCTCGATCTTGTTCTAGATTCGATGTATTTTCTATTTTTAGCAACTTGCAAACCTTGGATCAACTATGCATTAAATGATATATCTTACATGATTGATTTGTAATAGATCTTCAAATTACTTTTTCAACTAAGCATTAATGGTGTTGTTTATTCCTTTCAATCACCAATCAAATTGCTACTAGAATTGTTACTTCATTTTATGTGCAACCTTCTCATTTGTTCAATCTATAGGCTATTGATCATGAAACTTGTACCATGATCTACCAATCACCAACCAGTCGTTATTGCATTTAAAACCCAATCATTGATTTGATTAGTTTAAACCTAGGTTTTAGATCTTGTCAGAATGATTCACAACATCGATGTGAATCAACTCATCCAATTGCTTTTTGTCACATTTTATTATTTCTCTAAATCACACAGTCAAATGAACTCAACATGAGCATCCTATGGAAATATTCCTTCAATTTCGATGAATTTTCATTTCCTTTCCTTCAAGGGTCGAGAATCACTCATCCTTCATACCACTTACATTTTTCTAAGGACACATGTCATCTCCCTATGAGCCCAAACTGACCATCACTGGGTCCCACAAACCCTCCATAAAATGGTGGGAATGTGCTACCCGTCTTGCGCTTTTAGGTTTTGACCATCATCCCTACCCTTCACCACCTTCAAACCATTCGTAGACCATCACATCAAAACACCAAACTCTAAAACACCTTTGAGATGTTGAAAGTCAAGGTTGGGGTTCCTTCATATCCCTTCCACCTCTTTTCATTTAGTCAAGGCATAAGCCCTAGCTCCAACCCGTGAAGCACCAAAACCTTTTTGGCATTCGTGGTTTGCACATACCACTTACCACTTACCAAAGTTTATGGTAAGGCGTAAGCCTTCCTACCGACCTGCAAACTCTAAAACCTTTTCATGGGTCAAGGTTTAGGTTTCTTGCATAGTCCATACTCCACTTTCCATTAAGAAATAAGCCTTAACCCCATGCCCAAATTCTGACATCCTTTCAAACTTCACCTTTCTAACTTCTTTTCCTTTGTGCATTTGATATGAGGTATGCCAAAAGTTTGAAATTTTTTGGACGTAGCTCAATATTTTTTCAATTCTTCTAAGGCATTCGGTAAGAGGTACGACTGAAGTTTGATATCTAAAACCATGCAGTATTAGGTAAGTATCAAGCCCAAAGTCTAATATCCAATCATATTTGGCTTGATTTATCTAACTCTTTCCTTCTCTGATAAGTGGTATAAGGTAAGCCCGAGGTCTGAAGCCTAAAATTCCTCAACACATCAAGGCTTGCACTATAACTTCAAATTCATCATTCAAAGTGAGACCACTTGACATCAATGACCATCATGACTAGCCATAGCCTCCCTTTTGACATTAATGACAATAAAATTTCCAACAAACCAATGCCAAGCAACAATATCCCTTACTTCTCAAGTGTTGACATCAATTACAACAAGCGCAACAATGACAACCACTTTCAAACATATAACAATCTTCATCAAGTGTTGACATCAATAATTGTCATCAATCTTACAAACATATGACATCCAACCATCTTACATAATTCTCCTCAAGTGTTGACATCAATGACAACAATTTCCAACATGGTTTCCACTTGCAATTTCAATGTTCCAACAATTTTTCTTGAGATCATAGAAAAAGGACTTACCATCGAGAAATCCCTCATAGCTGAAGGACATAGAAATATATACAAATAAAACAAAGACAACATGAGTTCATCTAATGAAAAACCTTATTTCTTGTCCAGAAACAAAAATGTAGTCAATGATGGTGTGCTTGATGCCAAAATGGTCCAAAATTTGTAACCCAAATTAAGTATACAAACACCATCTAATGCCAAAAACATCTTCATCCATTAAAAATAATTCAAAAAGGGTTTTTCCTAGACAAAATACTACCACAATGATGAAAATATACTCTTTTGGGAGAGCCTATTGAGTCAATAGTTTGAAAGTTGATCCAATCAAAATTAATAATACTTCTAGAAATTAGACATTATGAGCCTCAAATCAAGCTTGTATGGTGGAAAGACATATTTTTGTGAGTAGCACAGAGTAAAAGGACATTCAACTCCCGATATTTCAAATTGAAATTTTTTTGTTCAAGACTTAATTGATAAGGGAGATATCGATGTTGAAAATCAGCCAAACACATCCAATACTGATCATGTGATTTTACTGATCCACTCCATAGCCATGGTAAGGAAAATTCCTCCAATCAAGGTAATACCTCTAAAAAATACATCAATTACAACATCGTTAACTATGAATAATATTGTAAATTGAATTTAAGAAATTGGCAATCAAGTATCCATAATCACCATAAAAAATAAAAATAATGAATGCGTTTTCACAACCTATAGAGGTAAAGTCACCCTCATGGGGCTACATCCAAATCCCAACCTACAAAACAATATAATCTCTTATACTATTTAGGTAAAACAGTTGCATAGATATCCATCTTAGAGCTCCTACATATATCTCCCATACACAAGGATATCTAGATAAGGCTATCAAGGAGTCTACCAATTTCAAGTATTGGTAGGAAATCTCACATCCATGCATCATATCGCATTCACTTATAATTCCTTTTCATCACATAGACCTATTCATAATTATGCTCTCCACTTAGAGGTTTTCATCTATAAACATAAGATCAAACAAGTCTTGATAGATGTTGGAGTTGGTTTAAACATTTTCACTTTAAAATTGGTAAATACATTATGATACTCTGAAAGTGTCATATATCCAAATAAGAAAATATTCATTAAAGCATATGATGATGTAGAATTCCCTTTTGAATGAACAATCACACTTTCCATACAAGTTGGTCTTACAATAAAAGATATGTAGTATGTCAAGTCTTGGACCTTGATCTCCTATATAACATACTTCTTAGTCACCCATGGATACATGTCATAAATTCTATTCCATCCACATTCCACCAGTGCCTAAATTTTTCTAATAAAGGAAATGAGGTTACTATCTTAGAAGATCGTAACCCCTTTCATTATTGCACTAAATTGAAAGGAAAAATAGAAAACTAGGTTTTGAATAATGGTGAGGCCTCATAATCTTCATCCTAAATTTATCCTAATACATTAACCAAATCATCCACCCAATCCACCATCATTATTGAGGTCAAGGTTCAAGTACAAGACATAGGGTGTGGCAGATATAACATGAAAAAATCCTTTTGCATTGGAAAAATTCTATCATCACCAATATCTTATGGTAAATCACATACAATGCAATAATTTTCTTTAATTATCATCAAATTCAATCCAACCAAATTTTCAAAATTGGGTGAAATTCATAAATAAGTCATCAAAGAGGACATATCTAAATGGATCTACAAGGATCTAAAAAGAAACCATGTTCTCAAGGGCTTGGGTTTGTAAACAAGAGACTGTGTCCTATGATATTGAGTTCATCCTTACAAAGGTAGCTAAATATTTTCTCATGGTTGAGACTTCTAATGAGGATGCTTATGATGAATCCTTTGAGCATATCACTAATCTATTCAAGGATTGAAAAAATAACACCTTATCTTCCATATCCTTCAACCTCACACCATCCAACAATAGTCTTTCATTATTCTACCCCCAAATTATCGATTGGGACCAACAAGGACCTCTGAGTATAGATATATTCCAAAAGGATGAAGATATTGCTGTGTTTATGGGACTATAAGATGGAATACCACTTGGAGATCATAGAGCTAGTTTTTCTATAGATGTTGACAAAATGGCATACTTTGGTGAGAATGCCAAACCTTCCAATCATAAAAATGTAAAAATCATAAAAAGGTCCCCTGGTGAAAATTGTAATGTGACACCCTTGGACCATAAAAAAAAGTAAAAAAAAAGGATGCATCTACATGTTAAAACATTTCTAAGGTACCTAAGGATGGAAGGCTTGACATTCCCCAATGTCCTAAAATCAAAATAGATCCTTGGTCCTTGTAGAGCAGTTTGAGGAAGTAAACATGAACACAA
>VDFB02074111.1:0-27061 GCA_007258455.2 Sequoia sempervirens | reverse complement strand
TGAAAGCAAAGCACCCCTAGCCAAGGATTTATTGCAGCATATTCAAGACAATGAAATCCTTGAAGGATAATTTGCATATTGCACAAAATCAGCAGAAGTTGTATGCTGATCAGAGGCGTGTTGAGCGTTCTTTTGAGGTTGGGGATATGGTCTATCTTCGTTTACAACCTTATAGACAGTCTACTCTCAAGAAGAGTGGAGCTGAGAAGCTCAAACCTCGCTTCTATGGGCCATTTAGGGTCATCAGAAAAGTTGGGGCAGTAGCTTATGAATTAGAGCTACCTTCAGATAGCAGAGTGCATAACGTCTTCCACGTGTCTAGCCTCAAGAAGGAACTTGGATACAATGTGGTTGCTTCTTCACAGTTGCCACCGTTGGATGAAGAGGGACAGTTGGTTCTAGTTCCAGAGGAGATACTTGATGTCAGAGAACGTTCTTTGAGGAAAAGAACCATCAGAGAATACCTGGTAAAGTGGAAGAACCTGCCTATGGAGGATGCAACTTGGGAAAGTGATGAGATATTGTAGCATCCTAGTTTGCGATTGCTTGAGGACAAGCAATCTTGGGGAGGGCGGACTATAATGTCCCCTTCTCAAACCTCGGACATCATGTGACTGCTTTTGGTCTTTTTCCTCGAAACCTCAAGGCTAGTCGGTTGCAAATTAGGGTTTCCTATTTTGAGGAGGTCATTGCCCGTGAGATGGTGGATTCAATGGCGGATCTTCCTGGTTTTCGTGAGAGATTTTGCAAAGGTATAAGTTCCTATCCGCATTCGAGTATCTCTTCCGAATTTACTATTTTTAGTAAATTCTATTTTTAGCAGCTTTCCAGTTGAGTTCAGCTCGGTTGACTTCCTGCTTCAGTTTGGTCAGATGTTTTGCTCAGTATTGGCTTCAGGGCACATTCAGAAGGATAAGTTAAGTCATTTAATTAAAAAGTCACGTTTTAATTATTATATTTTAACGCTGACCCTTGGCATAGATTTAATGACTTAATGTTGTTTTTAAAAAGTGGTCTTTGAGGGTGGCGCCCTCATTAAAAGATTATTTTAATTATTCCCAAAGTCAAAGCAAGATAAATTGGGCGCATTTATCAAGGTGATGATTTAATAAAAAAATGAATATTGAGCAAAAAGGGAAAAGGACGCCATATTGAAGAAAGAGCTAGGGTTTGAACTTGGAGTTGGATTTTAGGGTTTCGTGAAGTCAAACGAAACTTATAAAAAGGAGTCTTGTGCATCATTTCTTCATCTTTGGTCGACTATATTGTTATGCTGCCGGATTGGCTCTGGAACTGCTTCGAGGAATGAAGGCCTCCTAGCTCGGGCATCGCTTCGTGTTTGCAAGACAACATCTAGTGGTGATTCTTAGTCTAGTTTTTGAGTTATTGGAATTAGTGCATTGTAATTTGCATGTGTCAAATTAGGTTCAGATTCTGCATATTAGAGTTTTCTGGTTTTTGTATTCTTGCTACAGCAGATTCAATGTTTTGTTCATAAATCCAAAATCTGAAATGTGAGACTCCATAGACAAAGAAGCAATATCTGTCAAATAGGAATCCCAATTAGGAAGACTATCAGATACCTGTTGCAATGAATCATTGGATGTGTTTAATGACTCATCAACAGTAGATGATTGTGTGATCTCAATTGGAGAAGTAGGAGCTGCAGGAGAAGTCTCTGGATCGTCAAGACACTCAAGTTCTGCAAAAATACTCAATCTCCTCTAAGGTGTCATCATCAAAGGTTATGTTGTCAACATCATCAAGTGGAATGAGGCAATCTCAAGCAGAATCATCTGGGAATGGAGGCTTATGTGGATCTCCAAAAATCTCCCAAACTTTGGTACAAACTGTGCGTGGGCATGACATGTCAGAGAAGACCTTATGATAGTTCTCACTAAGCATTCTTATTACCCCAAACTGATTTCTTATATGTTGTTTCTGGTTCAAGAATGAGTCGATAAACATGTGGCAAAATTTTTAGCCACTTACAATGTGTTATAATGCCTTTTTGCCATGACTCAATTATCCCTAGTCAGAACTATTACAGAAGGATGAGTTGAATAACCCATGATTACAATGATAATACACTTCTCAAATGATACAATATGAGATCAACATATACAATACAGCTGAAATGAAGTACAAGGATGAAAACAACACCCTCCCAACTGCTAAAATATCCAAGTAATTTTTAGTAGACCCACTGGGAAAAATCTGACATCACAATATACTTGGGATAGAAAAAAGAAAAAGTGCATGGATGGATGTATAGAGCTCCTCAATACCTTTCCAATGTTGCATGTTTCGCGAAAATCGAAGATTGTGGCAAAAAGTTATGAGCTCGGGAGCCAAAAATCAATATCTAACTTTAAACAACAATTAATCCCACCAAACTGCAAAATTTCTAAAAAATAATTGCACCATTGGAAACTTGAGATTGTCAGCTTTCGGACGATATTTTGTTTCAAAAATTTTGCCTTTGTGGGTGAAAGTTATGCAAAAATGAAGAAAATGATTATTTTTTGGTACTTAGGGGCAATTTTTGATAGTACAAAGGCTAAATAGGCGCAAAATATTGTGCACCTGGGGCTAAAAAATAAGTTTGGATCATTTGTGTGACCAGTTGTAGAGTGGGCGAAAAAAAAAAGCAACCAAAAAACCAACACAACACAAGTCAGCATACAATATAGTCGGCCTTTTTAATATTTCAAACAAAAACTTAAATGCAAAGTTTGTAGGTCGGCCTTTGCAAGTATTTTTAAAACAAAAACTTTTAATAGAAAACTCTACAAAAGAAATTAAAACTCCATTGTACCACCAATTAAGGACTGACAGAGTTGACCGCCAAACAAAAGGACCCGGGGGTACGCCGATTTGATGTGACTCGTAGGTCGTACGCCAACAATAGAGGATTTGGTAGCGACCAATCGATGCGATGAAAATATCTCTTGGCTTGCGGTATTAAAGCACATTGTACATGTGGACTATGATCTAACAGTGGGTACGCCAGGGATGACTCCAGATAGAGTACTAGTCGGTTGCAATAAATAAAGTCTTTTGACTGTCGATGGAGCGATTTGATGCGACAGCGACAAGATAGCTGATGAAAACCGTGCGATGGTACCTTATGATGACGTAAGTCTGCATAGAGGATGCCAGAAGTATGCCACTAGAGATGTTGACCACATAAAAACCCTAGAATTTTTTAAAGAAATATTTTTCCCCAAAATATTACAAAACACCATAGAAATATGTTTTGCGAAATAATGATGACTGTATCGCTCGGGAGGCTGTACAGCCTATTCGGGCAAATTTTTTTTTGGCTCAAACACAACTTTACCAAAAAATGACGAATTTATAGTCAAAATTCATCTGCTCAACCTCCTAACGCAATGGTGATGTCGATTTGGGCCCAAAGTGCTCTAAAAAATTAGTGATCTTTTGGATCAGCTACTCTTCACACTTTTTCAAACCCTTCATAGATCAGCCAAAACATATCCAAATTTGATGAAACGAAAGACAAACCTGACTTTCTTTGACGCAACAAAATCTTCAAGCCAACATCTTGAAACCCCAAAATGCACCCAGCAAAATCTTCAAGCCAACATAAAACCCTCAGATTTGGGAAGGAATCTGCAACACTAGAGCTCTGATACCATATGGGAGTTAATAGTGACTCCCCAACACCCCAGGAACAGTTGCTAGACCAAAATATCTTCCATAAGAGAGAGAATGGCAAGAAAGCTTGCTTCAACAATGCAAGATTGAATATTGGTTGAATATGCTTGAATGCAAATGTACATGAGATGCCTTGCTTATAAAGGCAAGGTAGAGAGATAGGATTAGACAAGATCATGACAAGTGTCTTAATCCTATAACATGAGAAAACTAACAAACTAACTACTTAGGAATTAAACAATAAAGCTAGATAAGATAAGTTCTAGAAAAGCCAACTAAGACTTCTAGAAAGAATCTTATATCCTAAGTAAACTTAACATGTGAATATGTCCCCTAATTACCTAGTGTGTGAATGAGCTAGGTACAAGACATTTATTCACACCAACACCCCCCATACTTGTAGGAGATCATACATTGTGGGGGGAATATCTTGTCTCTCTTTTTCCCTCTTATGGGGGGGGTTATTGATTGTATATACATTATGGATGTAGTCCTGGGGGGCATTATTGAGTCCTCCATACATCATGTTGTTTTGTTTTGTTTTGTTTTCTCTCTTTTGGAGAGGAGTTTTGTCCCATTGGGTTTTATTCTTTTCTCCGCTTGTGAGAGATTGATTGCATTTACATTGTAAATGGGTACCTAACATGGCCTCGTAGCCGAGACCCATCTTCATCTTCATCTTTGTATAGTTTGCATAATAATCTTCTCCCTATGTTGCACTTAAGGGGGGGTGTTGGTGTGAATAAATGTCTTGTACCTAGCCAATTCATTCACTAGGTAATTGGGGGACATATTCACATGTTAAGTTTACTTAGGATATAAGATTCTTTCTAGAAGTCTTTGTTGGCTTTTCTAGAACTTATTTTTTCTAGCTTTATTGCTTGATTTCTAGGGAGTTAGTTTGTTAGTTTTCTCATGTTATAGGATTAAGACACTTGTCATGATCTTGTCTAATCCTATCTCTCTACCTTGCCTTTATAAGCAAGGCATCTCATGCACATTTTCATTCAAGCATATTGAACCAATATTCAATCGTGTATTATTGAAGCAAGCTTTCTTGCCATTCTCTCTCTTGTGGAAGATATTTTGGTCTAGCAACTGTTCCAGGGGGTGTTGGGAAGTCACTATTAACTCCCACAGGAGAAAACCACGACAAAATAATGCTTTTATATAAATCTCTTTTACAATCCTTGTAGGCACCAACCTATAGGAGACACCCATCCACTCTTATACAATTTGTGAGCACCAACCCACTAGAGACACCAATCACCACAATTGAGCACCAACCCAATAAGAGATACCAATCTCTTGTTAAGGCACCAACCTTCTATGCAATGGGATCACTATTTTCTTGTGAATGTCCTCTTCAATGGATGACGAACAATCACATTCAAATCAACAAGTTCTCTTCAAATCTACTTATACTCTTCTCTATAGATCTGCTATAAACCCTCTTCTATTTCTGCATAAACTTCTTTATCTTTGCATGAACTCTTCACACAAAACTGCTATAAACTCTTCTTTCAAATCTGCATTTATATCCCTTACAATGATCTTCTTATCTTTTCATATGCAGATGATATTTCTATTTTATTCCACCACTCTATTTCTTTACAAATCTGCTTGTATGATATATTACATAGTTCTTCACACACACCTTCCTCTTATTTTTCTTCACATATCTCTTTATTGTGTATATGATATTCTTTTTGTACACTTCACACTTGCTTCCTTATTCACTCTTCATATGTCTCACACATCTACTCTCCTTTCTCCACACAAATCTGATTCCTCTTATATCCTCATGTCTTTATGAAGAGAGAGAGACATCCTTTTGAGGAGTGATGTCCTTTTTAAATAGACATGACTTTTTTGTTAACATCCCTTAATCTTCATCACTGCCTTTTGAAATCTTTAATCACTGCCTTTTTAAATATATTAATCATTGCTCCTCTTAATCATTCCTTATTCTTTAATTATGATTGCTGCTTGTTCTTATTGGTATCATGCTCCTCTATCAATAATAACTGCCAATATATATGATTTCAAATTAATTGCATTTGTCTTAATGGGAAAGTTGGCCAGCATATATGCCAATATGGAGTTGGCCTTAGATAATTACACCTCAGTGCTGCCTTTCTAATCATAATCTTCTTTTATATCTTTCCAGAAGGATGGTAACAAAATAGGCCAGTAATAGTAAGGATAACATATGAATTATTTAAATTTCAATGTAAGCGCCACTTCAAGGAGGGGAGTTGCCAGAATAATCAACATCCTTATGTTTCCTAGAACAACCAATAGCTCTAAGAAAGTATGACCAGCAAGACATGTAACAATAATTTGAACGAGTGGCCATTATCAAATACCAGTCCACCCATCCATGACAGTGGAACAACCAGTCCTCATCCATGTTTGTCTTGTCTCCTCCAATATGTTCACCTTTGAATATTGTTTGTTAAGGAGGGAGGTACACAATCTATATTCTCCAAAGGAAACATAAGAGTGTCCAACTGCCATTACATCTCTCAACATACCTTTGAAATAAGGAGACCTTGCCAAATGAAATGGAATAAAATGGGCATAAAAAAGTTTGGCCATTGAATCATTAGCTTGCTCACATTTTTGCAAATTTATTAACACTACCACTGTATTTTTCACCTGTAGTAAAAGTGGCCTTCCTTTTCCCTCTATCACAACTCTCTCTAATTGATACATTGGAATAGTTATACTGATCAATAGATTGCATTGTTTTGGATGAGCATTTTTTACTCTTAGTAGTACTAGTAATTTTTTCCTCAATTGCTCCAACCATCCTTGTCATTTCAACATGTTGTTCCAATGTTATATTTGCACAAACTCTAACCCCATGTCCACTCTCACCCAAGAAATGGTGTGTAATCCAACTATAGCTCCCATGATCATCATTTTTGCAAATATGACATAACTAATGCTTGCTGTGTTTGCCCTACTGAATGTAATTCAATGTACTACATACTACGAAGCAAACTAGACTATATATAGAACATGGAATAGAACAACAGATTGGAAACATAATATACTTGAAACATCTGATGCTTTATTCATTATCAAAAAGTATCACCATGTACAATCAACCATGAGTATTCACACACACCTTCCCAACTTCAGAAACTAAGTACATTTAACGTTCGGCGGTAGTTGGTCAACCAACCGTCGTGACGTTTCATAATAGCCAATTATCCCTAATCGGGACTTAATTACCCGAATGTACATGACATTATTTATTCCCACTAACTATAGTTTTATTGAATTAATAACAATTGGCCGACTACGACCAACTACACTACGACCGACTATGACCGACTACAACAAAAGTAAAGACATATGGCTTACATCATCCCCCCAATAAAAGAAGTCGTCTTCCAACGACATGACAACCCAAAGGAATGATAGAACATGTGAATCTAATGAGGGGGAAGTGAGGATGTCCCTGGATGTACGGACAATGCCGGGGTAGCCGTCGATGAGCACTTTCCCCACAATCGCCTCACTTCCTCTGTACGCATGCGGAGCTGGCGGTTGGCGAGTATCTCCCTCTCCCTAGCAGCTTTGACCATATGAGCTGCCTCCATCATTTGGCTTTTGGCCTTGTCCACCTCTGTACTCCTTGTTGCCAACTAGTCCTCTAACTCCTTCACTTTTTGCTCCTCCCTCTGGTGTGCCTCTTCTAACTCCTTCAATTTTTGCTACCATGCCTGCTCCTTCTGCCTTGCCTCCTCCTCCAAGGTGGTCACCCTGGCCTCCAAGGCTACTACTCAGGTGCCTCTGTCATCTGCCAGCCGAGTCTACTCGGCCAATTCGCTTTGGAGGTTCTTCATTGCGGTGGCCGACTCCTTAATTTTCTGTAAGACTCTATACGCCTCAACCTTCTGTGCCACGACAACCTCTGTGGACAACATATGCCGCTTCATAATGTAAAAAATATCTTGGAAGGCGAGCTCAATGTAGTAGAGACTCTCCAGAACCCCAACATCCCTTCCTGCCAGCCTTGGTGGTTTACCACGCCATGCCTTAAGCATTGCTGGAGTCTCGCATGCCGGCCATCCTTGGCTGGTGAATATACGGGTGAATTCTGACTCGCACGCCATCTGCACAAAACCACGGATGCGCTGTACTTCCTAGCACACTAAAGGAGATCGATCGACCTTAAGTTCCCGAGAGACCTATCCAACTCGGATCATCAACCACCCCATGTGCTCAAGTTCCTCAACATAACGCTACATGGTCCCCACTGGATCTGACGGGTTTGGCTGTGACATCTCCACTACAAATCCGCCTAAGGAGTCACTCTCCTCATCCTCATCTCCGGGTGCTACGGAAGGCTCCGCGTCCTCCTGAGGTGTTTCCCTTACTGTCTGCCCAAGCCCGTGTACCACTAGCACTAGCTCCATCTCCCCTGTAGCCGCGAGTTGCCCAGTTGTCGCCTTGGCGAGTCTGGCCATCTCACTCTGCTGGGTCTGGATAATTGGACCTCCCTCGCCCACCAACCCTTTTGAAGGGCTCTCAGTCGACTGCTCAGCCACTTCCGGTGTGAAGCCCACATACCCTAGCCAATCGTCAATCTGAGCCACTCCTGGCGCTCTTGGCGGTGTGACAGGGGAAGCCTACTCGTGCGTCGTGATTGTTCCCCATGTCCCTGTCACTGATATCTCTCGTGGTGCAACCCCTGAAGCTCCCAATCCTGGTGGTTCATCACCTACAACCGACTAGCAATATCTCCACTGAAGCTGCCTCTTTTGGTAGTCCGTCACCTCCTGGCAATGGCTCTCCAGAAACTGCCGAGCCTGGCAGTGTGGCGAGGAGTCTTGATGATGGCCCTAGGTCTCCAGAAACTGCGGAACTGGGTACAGTGGCCGTCAATCCTGGCGATGTGGCAGTGAGCGTCGCCCAACCTGGCAATGCACCGAGTACTGAAGTTGTTATTCTCAATGTTCGCTCGACTCTGATTGGCGATACTGGAAGGGTGAAAGTCACCGTCTGCGGATGCCCCCTTACTGGCGGTGCTGGGAAAGTGAATCCTGCCAGCTAGAATGGTGGTATCACTGTTTCTTCCACTTCCAACCCTGCTTGTCCACCTACAGCCACAGACACTTCCTAGTCCACTGGTGAACTAGAAGCCGACGTCGAGGAGGACAACTCGATGGGTTCCCTTTCTCCTTCACCTTGCTTAGACGCTTCTTCGGCTGATGTTTCCTCCTCCACCAATGCCTCCTTCTGTTTCCTCTTCTTTCCTGTTGCAAGGCCTTCGCCAACTTGCTTCAATTCTATCCTTGTCCAATAAAATGTTGTCGGTAGCCCCGGGTCCAGATGGGTGAGAGGCTACAATTGACCCCATCTGCCTTTTGGTACCTGCGTATGAAGGGCATTCGGGAAGAGAGCAATGACACGTTGTGTCATATAGAACGCCTTGTGTCGCTGGGATAAAAATTCTCTCATTTGTTTCGAGAGTAGCCGTGCCCAATTGTACACTCTGCCAACCCTCAACCCCACCATATAATCCACCATCCAAATGGTGATGTCTGACGCCCGATTGGCTCCTATTAATCGACATTTTATTAAATCCAGGAGGCATTTCCATTCGACAGTTGCCAGGTAGTGTGTCATGTCCCCTTCTCAGTGACATCTCTCGGAGTACAGGATTGGCCTATCACACGACCCTCGTAGGCTGATGGACTGGATAGAGGGTCACTTCGGAGCTTGGCTCAGCTTCAGTTAGCAGAGTTTGATCAGTAGTCTTTCGTTTGGGCTCGATCGGAGACTTTTTTGCAGAATTGCTATTTTTAGCAGTTCCCGGCAGGCAGCGTGAGACCCCTGCTATTTTTAGCAGTATGAGATTGGCAGCGTTCAGAATCACTTCAGTGTTCGTCAGCTTCAGACGGGACAGTAATCGGATGAGTAACGAGGAAGATATTAATATTTAATTTTATTGATTAAATATTAATTATTTAATGATTATAATATAAAGTTATAATGTTATATTATAACTTAAGTGATTCTTCTTGAGGGGTGCGCCATCTTCAGAAGGGGCCAAATGGACATTTAAAATAATATTAAAATATTTGACTGAGACTATTGAAATAATAAAAGAATTAAAAGTCAATATTTTAATAAAACCCTATCTTTAAGGAAATCGCACTTTTCAGCATATTAGAGGATTTGCCTTGGGTTTTGAGCCATTATGTGATTATTGAATTTTGAGAACTGATCAAATTGATCTAAGCAAGAGACTTTAGGGTTTCAAGTTCGAATTCCTTGGGGAACGAGCCATCTCCACTGGAAGCAATTCAGAGGGTGTGAAATATCACTTGATTTATTGCCAGCAGAGGTTTTCTCACTCAGAGGAAATCGTTGATCTTCAGAGTTAATTCATCTACAGAGCTTCAGCATATTTTATCATTCAGAAAGCATCTATTTCCCTGGGCGTACCATTTACAGAGACTTAGACATTGATTTTGAGGAGGCCGTACAAATCATAAATGCTGCTGTACCTGGCCGTACTTACTACAGGCCGTACCATGTCTTCTTGAGCCGTCCTTGAGCTTGAAGGAGAAACGCCTTACATCTTGGTCTTCTGTCTTCCATTCTGGAGGCGCCTACATCCTTGGATCAGTGTGCAAGCCTTGGAGAGAGGGAGAACATCTTATTGGCAGCCGTACAATCAAGTTACCAGATCAGATCGCTGTTTTTACTAGGTTCTTTAAATATTGAAAATCCATTGCTTTATTTATTGCATGTAATAGAAAATCTATTGTAACTGCTCCAGAAGTGAAATAAATACACTAGCATCCTTTTTCACCATTTCCAAGAGCTAGATCATTTTTGTAGAATTTATTATTATTTTCAAGCAAAGCCGTACCATTCATTTATTGTTCAAAAACTCAAAAATTGCAAAAAAAACCAAAAACCTTCAAAAAACTCAAAACTCAGTCAGAAGCAGTATCAGGGGGAAACTAGGGTTTCTACACAGATTCAATCTCTCGACCCACAAGGGTTTCAATAAAAGAAATAGAATAAACTTGACATATCCAAATGAGCTCTCATATCCTTTTTTGTGCTTTTTCCGCCATTTCTCCAGAAGCTTCTATTTAAAATTCACTTTTAATTTAAACTCCCCTTTACCTCCGAAAAAGACCTCTTGATTAAAATAATGATAATTTGACACACAAGGTCCTCGTTTAATGCTTCCATGATTTAAAACATTTCATCCCAATTCTAACAAGTTATAGCACTAAGGTGCCTTTTAAATATTTTTATTAATATTTGGCAACCTTAGTAAATAAATTAAAATATAGCCATTAATATACTCTTTTTGTGGAAATTGTCAAAATGCATCGGATTTGGAAACTAACTGCATTGGAGCAATCCCGATGAAGAATAATGACAAACAGAGCTGACCGGGTGACTTTCTATAAATAGAAACTGATATCCTTGGTTGTAAAACAATCCTATATCAACCAAAAACATTTCTTTTCTTGCAATTTAGTCTATAGTTGTCTCAATAGTTTCTTCCTATAATGGTGCACAATTGAAATTCCTATTGAAGCACTACGAAGCCAATGATGATTTTTATGTTGTGAATACAAGAGACACAAATGTTGTTCTTGGTAATGCAGTGGCTTTGTTCCTTAGGTGAGATCACCATGAACTTAAAATCCGTGGAACTGAAATTTTGCGATGATGGTAGGAGGGTGGTGTTGATGAGTGTTTTATGACCGCACCAACATAGAATAAAGTTTCCCAACGGCTACTCTATCCTCTCTTGAACAAAATCTCCTGCATGCTAAGATTGCGAGAAAGATCATGCATTCAACTCCAAGGTTCCTTCATGCAGTGGATAGTCTTAGTTGGCCTGATGTGATTTGCTGGTATCTCAAGGGGGACTTATGTAATTGTTCAACCAGAGCTCATAGAGGAAGGGGGTTTTTAAAGATTCAGAAGATGAGTCAATGAAGCACAGGTTTCCTAAACTAACAAAAAAAGTACCGAATTGAATGGTTGCAGGGATTAGAGATGCTATGATCTACTCTAAAGGCGGGACATGGAGATCACCTCTTGCAAACTTCAACCAAGCTCTGCTTCGCCTCGCTTCAGACAGCTTCCACAGAACTGGTGCAATCTTCAAAGGAGGAACTAAAGATATTCAGATCACGATTCAACATGTAGATACCATCACAACAATGCATACCAACATTCAAACCGTAAACGAAATTAGGTCCACAATATTCCAGTTGACCATGCAAGGAGAACCCACCGTCAGTGAACCCGCTAGTGGTATGGATAAGCAAAGCTTGCTCAAACTAAACACCACATTCCACAACTACCATCTACTTGCATGAATTAAAATCTATTTTACTCTGAGCTACTTTAAGATTTTAAGTGAATTGGAAGAACGAAGAAGCCTCACTAGCTACTCACAACAGAAGATGGAACCACAAGCAATGATAACTCTTTTTATTATGAGAGTGTTCACAACAACTTTTTACAAAGCTTTCAATGGAAAACTTTCCTTCCTCTTCAATCTAAGCTATGCTATCAATCTATGCTATCTCTCTATGCTCTATCTCTCAAGTCTATGATCCTAATGATGTCTAATGAATTACAAATGAGGGGGGATGCCTCTTTTATAGATGGCCAAATCCAATGGACGGCTCAGATTGAATTACAATGGAGGGCTCAGATTGAGCCACATATGCCTTATTCCAGATTCTGCCCTAAAAACCGCCACAAAGAGGAGTGGGGTAATAAATGAGCAAAAGATTCCCACTCTTTCCTAGAGTCATAATGAACAATTAATGTCCATCATCATCCTCTAGAAGATCATCATCCAACAAGGCGTTCTTATTCTCCTTCTCTTTGACCGCAAACTTAATGAACCTGGTTAACATTGCCTCAACCTCATGAACTGAAACAGGTGGAATATGGTTGAGCTAGAATTCGAGCACTGCGACTGTCTGCCCTTGCTGAGTACAAGATTTTCTCCAAGCGACTAAGGCATCTTGAGTGCTTTGAATAATGTTGGAGAAGGTTGAAACATTTTCAAAATCATCCTGAACAAATGAGCTCACCTTCGAAAAGTAAGGCCCCAACCTGTTCTTCAGGCCATCCGCAGTCACCTCCTCTGAAGTCAGCCTTCCAGCAAATATAGACTCAAGTGTGTTCAGGACCCCTTCCAGAATATTGCCCACTGCCTTTCTAACTCTAGCCAAATCTGCATGTGCTGCATCAAAGAAACCTCGGCCCGTGACCACTGAAGAGTACCAACTGGTGAAGTCATATCGGTCACCCTCCTATATCACGCCTCCCTCCACCAAAGTCTGCAAGGGGATGTGCATCAGAGCCTCCAGACGCAGAACAGTCTTAGTCTAATAGATATGAGTCTCGCTCCAGGCCTGATCAACGGTATCCATGCGTGCCAAAATACTAGAGGCCCGTTGATAAGCATGAACTAGATCTTCCATGAATTTCTCCATCTCAGCACGAACACTGCCAATCCACTTATTTGCCTCCTGAGCCATCTTCTTCAAACCCTCCAAGCCACTAACTAATTCTCTCGAGAGTTCTGCAGGAAGGTCAACAATTGGGTTCTCCTGCCTACATGGACGAGCTAAATGTTGCACATAGCTAATCAGCGTCCTATGCTCCTTCAACTTTTTGTATTTTCCCTCTGTACGGAGCATCTATCCTTCAAAGCCTGATAGGAGCTGTCGCATTCTTCAATTATCTGAGCTCCAGTGGGACGGCCTAGCTCAACAGTAGTAATCACATAATTTTCTGGCATCTCCTCATCTCAATCGTACTCTTCTCTCGGGATAGCTACATGAAGTGTGCAAGAACCTGCTTCATCTGTAGAAATCTTGAAGAACTTTATGGCCTTCTTCTTTTCTGGCGGTGCACTGATTCTACTAAGGAGTTCTTCAATCTCGATCGTCGGGTTAGTCTCCTCAATAGGATCCCTTCTCATTCTCTCCCTCAGCGAATCTGGCACTGCCTGCTGCGGATCACAAACAATAAGAGGTTGCTCCTCTCTCGCTTCCTCTTCATGCGCTTCCTCTCTATCAACATTCTGATGAGGTTCATCAGCCTCCATTTGCTGGGTATCTTCTCTTGAAACTTGAGCCTCCTGCCCTGCAGTAGTCTCATCCTCTAAAGATGCCTCTATCTCCCACTGGAAGCGGGTGTCAGTCATTGTTTCCTCTCCTTCTTCTTGCTGGTCACCTCCTCTAGGCATATTGATGCTCTAACCAACTAACTCCCTATGGGGTGGCTGATTTGCTTCCTGTAATTCTTGTTCTTCATTCAATTTGTTTCTCTGACTCTCAAACAGTGAAAGCTCCTGCACACTGGAGGATCGAGCCTGCGATCGTAAGGATGATGCTTCTTCTACTCTCTGGGGTACCAGCTGAACTTGTACCTCTTCTCGTGGCTCAGAAGCTTGGGCAACCTGCTTTCTTTTCTTTGTTGATGGCGGCCTCTGGTCACCCATGAGATTGTAAGAGCAACTGCTTTACTTTTGAGCCTATTCACACGCCTCTCCACCCAGCTCCTTGTGAATGTCAGAACCGGTATGCATAGTTTATCCAAGTCTGTGATCTCTGGCTTCGACCAATCGGGTAGTGGGACCGGTGTGTTTCTCACTGACTCATAGTCTGGCTGCATTACATTCATGTCCTCATCCACTTGATCTGGAATTGGAACAACCTCGCACTCTCTGATCATCTTCAGAGGTAGCCTAGTAAACATCCTCCTCCTAACTTTAGCATCATCCTCCGCATTGGCCCAGAAATCTTCAATATGAGCCTCGTGCCTGTACTCCACATTTTGCACCATTCTGATTTTGTTGTAAGCATCGAAATCCTACCTGTCGGTGTGGTATGTGAGGTGGAAGAACTGCAACTCATCCTCAGCTTATTTGGCTGCCTGTAAGGAAGGGCAGACTTCATTTGAATTTCCCATGGTAATCGGGAGGTCTAAACCTCCTTTCTTCTTCTTCTTCTTCTGAATCTTGTCATAGGCAATGAGCTGCCTATACACTTCTAACATTATCATCCTGTCAGTGGGGTACCTTGGTAATCTGTATGGATACGATGTGAACCCCTGCAGCCTAATGTAGGTGAACTTCGGAAATTGGATAAACCAATATCTGTATTCTTCGATCAGCTCCTGAGCCTCTTTTGAAATTCTTTGTTGAGTTCTTCGCTGAAGAGTCCTTGTTATATGCATCGTGAAGGCGTCGTTCACCCTCTTATAGCTAGCGGTGTTGGTCAAGTGCAACTGTGGGCAGGCCTCATAGATTTTAAACTGCCTAGGACCACATCCGATTGGCTCCTTGTACGTTATTCCTCTATACTTGGTCATCCGAGCCAACATATATATAACATATGAACTCATATAAAATGTCTTCGTTCTCCTCAGGTGCCTGAAATGCTCATCTAAATTGTCGCTTATCATCCTTGCCCAATCAACACATTCTTTTCCCTCCATGACAACTCTAATGTAATAAAACATCCATGGCTCGAAAATATATGACTGAGAGCTTCTGTTTACCCTAGTGAGCATCATTATCAAGTCACAGTACTCTTGCTTCACACCATCCGATATAATCTGCTTCGACAGCTTGATGCGAGTAGGCCTGGGCTTCTGCATCCAAACTAAATTAATCTTCCCAGCACATCTCTCAAAAGAGGAGGCGTACATCTTCTCAGCTCTTTCCCTTGTTTTGTACACCATCCTATCAGAAGTGGGAAGTCCAAACGCTTCTCCAATAGCATCAGGTGTGAGATTGGCAAATAATTTGCCATCAGGTGAAACAATTGCCCTCCGCTCTGGCCTGTAGCAATTTGTGCACTCCATGATTAATTCTAGACATTGAATGGCTGGTGGAAAACCAGCAGCTGCATAAATTCCACTCTTCATGATATTGTGCGTAGTGACTGACGGAGGGTAGCCTCCTAGCCCATACATTCGTCCCCTGAGTGCTCCCAAGTTAAATGAGCCGAGGTTGGTATTCGTCAAGCCTCCTAGTTTTGAAGTAAACTTTGATTCAGGAAGGAACGACTTGTTGAGTTTCTTTATTATTGCCTACCTGGATGCATTAGCCTTGCTTGTTTCGGCATTTGCAGTCTTGCCTGTAGCCTTATTTGCCCCTACTTCAGCCATCCTACAAAATAGAATATAGATATTCATTAGAAACTTAACATAGAAAATTAACTTCGTAATGACCAGCATATGGAGCGAATTTCGAAAACGAAATGTCTCCAGCACTGAAATTTCTAACTTCAAACCTCAACAATTTTTCGGCGAAGTCAATATCCTCAACACTTAGAAATTTTCTTGTAATCTTCCAGCAACTTCCCCAACTTCGATTTTTCTTCACCTTCTAAGTCTGAAACTTGCACTTGCAGCTGTAAGGAGAAATGAAAATTTTCCTAGCTCTTATAACTGAGCCTGAGAATATTTTGGCTTCTAGAAGAACGCCAATTTTAGCAAACTCATTTATTTCTTGCAGGAATTCAAATTTTTCCCTCCTCTGGCAATTTGCAACAATGAACATTTTGAAATTTCAAAAATTTCACCCCATTAAAATTCATCTTTTAGGCGCCATAGAAATAGTTGTCTCAACAGACAGGCATATTTCATTTCATTCACCTGTCTAGAAAATTTTATCATTTGTAAGCTAGGCATCCATTTGGAAATCAAGGCATAATATTTTCAGAAAATTTTATTTCCCCCCATTAGAAGAAATATTTATGACCCCCAGACTTTTAAAAAAAATATCTCCTCTGAGAAGAATATTTCTCAACTTTATTATTCAAAGGTGCACATGAAAGGGGTTCTTTTAATATTTCTACCCTTGAAAATATTTTCAACTTTACTGTTAGTTTTAACTTTTCCAACCTTGGGTGCATTTTCTCCCTTATGCTTTTATTTTTATGCCTTAGAAAAATTTAATCACCCCTTTCAAGTTGGGCGCACTTGGACCCTCATGCTTTCATTTTACAACACTTAGAAGAATTCTCAAACCTCCTTGAAGCTTGGGCGCATTTTGGGGGGTGTTCTGCCAGTTTTCAACGCTTAGAAATATTTTTCCTTCATGCCACATTGATGGGCGCATTTGGAGGGGTCTGATGTCGTTTGTAAAGACTTAGAATATTTTCCACTTGTCTCCAGCCACCTAGGGCACATTTCATAGGGGGAGCTTTCATTTCGTGCCATAGAGAATTTTGACTCAACTCCTTCAAGGGCGCATTTGCTAGGTCAAGCTTCAACCTCTTATGACTTAGAAATATTTTCAAGTCATCATCTTGTCAAGGGCACATTCTAGGGGGTCAACCTCCATTTTAAAACACTTAAAAATATTTCTCACCTCCTCATTCAGCGTGGGCGCATTTCACCCCCTGAGCTTCCATTTTTCCCTAGACTTAGAAATTTTTATGCATCTCTTCTCAAGTAGGGCGCATTTACTAGGGTCAACTTCCATTTTTCACTTGCCTTAGAAACTTTTCACTAGCTCATCCAAGTTGGGCGCATTTTGATGGGGGAGCTTCCAGTTGATGACACCTTAGAAACTTTTCTTCCTCTTTCTTGCCAAGGGCGCATTTAGGGGGGCCTATTGCCATTTGAGGGCACATTTTGTGCCTTGAGGTTCCATTTCCTTATGCCTTAGGCGTTTTCTTCAACACTTTCCTTATGGGCGCATTTGACAAGGTGTATTTCCATTTTACAACACTTAGAAATTTTTCAAGCTCCACTCACAAGATGCGCGCATTTGAGGGGGGGAGCTTCCAATTGAGGGCGCATCCATGGTGGTGTTCTTCCATTTCCTCAGACTTAGCAATTTTTCCACTTGACTCCTCCATGATGGGCATATTTGGACCCTTGTGGTTTCGTTTTCATGATCAAGCTTCCAAGTAGGGCGCATTTGAGGGGTGGTGATGCCAGTTGCCAAGACTTAGACAAATTTTCCATTCATCTTCACAAGATGGGGAGCATCTTGATGGGTCTCTTGCCAGTCAACCTTGACTTAGGCATTTTTCTGCATATGGAGTGCTGAGGAAACTTCCGAAGGTGACCCCTGAATTCTTAGCCAATTTTGCCCTATTTGCCCTCACTTTCTATTTTTAGCAACCACTTGATTTCTAGACCCCTGTTACTCCTGTTGACTTGAAATTTGCTCCATGTGATCCTCATGACCTGTTTGCCCTGTTCACACTTGCCCTTCGTGCTGACCTGCTGTTTTTAGCCTTGTTCTGGAGGTGACTTACTATAAATTGTAAGTACTCGGATTGCGCTCAAATTTTACCAGTAGACTACTTGAAGGAAGCTGATCATGATGGGATACATCAGTTTTTAATTTTTTCGTGTTTTACCCCTCATTTTAGGCATCAAAGTTGGAAACCCTAATTTGACTTGCATGTGCCTCAAATGATCTCCGTTTGACTCCGTTTCTGCTCTGGACTGCTCTATTCGCGATACTGAGGCTCTGGGGGCTGCTGGAGTGAACCTGATAAAAATAGTAAGTTCCTGAAAAAGTGATCAACCAACTGTCGAATGTGTTTGCATGTCATACTGCCCGGGAGATCTCAGAAAACCCAGAAAACTAGTCTACATATGAGCACTTGCTAAAAACTAGCAAGTCATCAATTTGACTTGCATGTCATATCATCGCGAAGCTCTCAAAAAACCCAGAAAGAATATCTTGAAATGCATTGAAAAATCATACATGCAAACCCTAAAAATAGCTCTTGAAGCCAGAATTGCTAAAAATAGCAAGTTGCCAGAATTTGTTCAAATTTTGCGTGCAAGTACTTTGAAGTGTCCTGAATCTAATGCAACAATCAATTTTGTGAAAATCCTAGTAGAAAAGCCTCAAATAGGGGACTTACTAAAAATAGCAAATTGTCTGATTCAGCTCAAATTTTGTAGGCAAGCAGCTTAAAGTGTTCTAAGTGTGGTGTAGCAGTCAAAATTTTCAAAAGTCTAAAAAAAAAGGTCCCAAATTGCGTACTTTAAAAATAGTAAGTTGTCAGAATTCAGTGAAAATTTGATGGGAACCTGTTGGAAGCCTTCTGATTGCAGTGCCAAGCTCAAAATTCAATTTGCTCACTCAATTTAACCTCAAACTGACCCGAAGAATGCAAACCCTAATTTCACAGACTCAGCCAACATTTCCACTTAGGATCAAAAGATGGGCACATCCCCGGAAAGACAGACGGAACCGAGAGAGACAGCAGGAAAACCAACCAAAACCAAAGCCAAAAGACCCGAATGGTGCAAAAATTAGGGGGTCCCCATTTTGAATGGGGTGATGTGTGAAAAGGTCACAATAGGTGGTATTGAGAGGAATGTCTAGAGAGGGATCCGATATTGTTACATGCAAGATGATGCAAGGAATATTCGATCTTGGTCAAGGAATTAAGCCAAAGCAAGAAGGTGAAAACAATTTCCAAACTTATGATAACCCCTATTTGATATGGAAGTAGAGTTATCATTTCCTAATCCTTTATTGGAGAATGGAGATGCATGTTGACAATGTGATGGAAGAACATTTATCTCATGTTGATTTGCTTCGTATGGTGTTCATGTTGGATTGGACCATTACGCCATGGGGGTTGGCCTTGTGGATTCACTACAAAGAGAGTACTATGCTGATTTAGATGATGATGGAGTGGTGAGCCCTTGTGTGGAGACTTCAAAAGTCACCAAATTTTCTCTTGATGAGGTTCACATATTGATGAATGTGGCGCAGCCCCAACATGGTGGAGTCACATTGGGGGAGATTTCCTTTATCCAAGATCATCAACATGGGTTGTTGAAAACAAATGATGATGGGAAGTTACAAATCAAAAAGGTGACAAGAATGCTGCTGTTAGCTCTCCTTACAGTCATCTTATGAGCCCATTTGTGTCCATACAAGTGGATCGGAGAGAGATTTTGAGCAAAATTTGGTACACTACTAAGTTGGTGACCCTTGAGAAGGCATTTTCAGCCAAGAGAATGATAAAAAAATTCATTGGCCAAGGTTTCGCAATGTTGCAGCAATTGTTCTTCCTAGGTGATGAAATTTGAAAATTCAGACTTGAACAACTGCAGATCTAAGCATTTTCAGACAATTCAACCTCTTGATAGGGTTAGTTTTTGGCCTCAGAAGAAGGGAATGACAAGTTTTGCTAACCAAGTTCAGTGTTGGATGGGTGTTTAGGAACCAAGAAATTGTTATTTCTTATTATCAGTCTGCATTTATGGCCGGGATAGTTGACTTCTTTACAATTGCAGCCATTATGTTGAATTGCAGGAAAGTAACAGTGAGGAAGTTAACATTTCTCATTTTTACTCCTATGGTGCCACAAATTTGTGATTATGGAGAGCAATTTTTTAAGGAATTGACCAGGATCATATAGTGTTTGGTTGCTCTTCTTATAGGAGGATTTCAGGAGGTCACTTGTGCAGGTACCTAGCAGTACAGTGTGTTGGCGTTTAAATTCACACTTTTGGAATGCGAATTTGAAACGGACAGCTATGCACAGTAAAACTGCTCTTCGAATTAGGAGGGGAAGCTCCCTCTTTGCTGATGGTGTTCAAGAAAGTAAACTAAAACTAAGTTGCCTATCTTTTTTATCAGCTAAGAGCACAAGGTTTATAAAACTCAAGCACCATAGTTGAGATTTTTTTATTAAGGAATTTCAACTACAACTAACCTACGCTAACGACGTTTCTATTTTCTCAAGTAAACGCGGAGCAAGAGAAATAGAAATGAACAAATTTTGATTCTTTGACAAAGTGCTTAAATAAACTCTTTCTCAACATACATCTACTTACTGTCAATGCATGCTGAAATTAAGATCACATAAGCATAACACAATAAACAGAAACTTGAGACATTATATCAAGGAAAAAGAGGCTCAAGACTTTATTTCTCAAATTTTTGGAACAAAATTACACTAAACACATGCACGGAACAAGAACTTGCAGCTAAAAGAGACTTGCAAACTTGTTCTTACACAAAGTGAACAGCAACTACAAGACAACTTAAAGGAAAAATAAGCTCAGCAATTTGTTATCACTAGTACAGTTGAAAATAAATGAGCAAGACTGCTCTTATTTATAGATAAGCAGAGGAGTAGGGAACCCTAAAATCTCCTTGCTTTTACAACTAAGACTTTCCCAGCAAGCAAGCTTTATTTCTAAAACTAGAAGAAGATAACATCTAACACCTAAGAAAGCAAGAAAAACAGGAAGCACCAACTATTACATTTTATCTTTTTTCTCTTCTACAAGGAATAGATAAGAATTGTTCTGAGAATAGAAAGAAAGCTTCTAGAAGCAAGTTGCTTTAAATCTCTATCACATCCGCTAAAAAGTTAGAAATTGTGTCTCTGTCAGGTGCATCAATACTATCAATAGCAAAGTTTCGCTTTTCTAAGATATCCTCTCCATCTGCAATCGATCTCAAGAAATCTTCAACTACATTGGCCGCTTTCTCGAACTTTCCTGACATCATGGAAATTTGACTCATGCCACGATCACTACTGCGAACAACATTCTGAAACTGGGCTTGCACTTCATCAAGTCTGACATAGGAACCATCATCATGATGACACCGAGCTGGGATCTCTATGATAAACTCATTTATGAACAGAAAAGCCTCGACCACCCTTTGCCTGTATGCAACAAACTCCTCGGCTATCCTCTTGTAGGTTCTCACCTTGAAGATGTGACGCTCTCTCCATGCAAGGATCTGCCTCTTATGTTCTCTTGAAACCATTGAACCATAGGCTGTATCCAAATCTGCAATAAAGATTTCATGCCTTGGTTTCACCTTTGCCATTGACTGTTCAAATCCTTGAATTCCTTGACGTAGCTTATGAGCATCATCCCTTAACTGAAACATCCGTGCTAAGATTTCTTTTCCTCTGACGATGAAACTCTCTATCCATTCTTGAGTTTGCTTCCCACATATTACCAACTGCCTCAACTAATGATGATCAGTTGGTGTCTCTAGAACCTGGGGCAGCAATTGAGTAGCCTATGAAGTGCCATGAACAAGGTTAGAAATGTAAAGCCTGAGTTGCCATATTTCAGCCTTGAGGACTGCCTTGTCTTCTCCATCTTTGATCACTCTTTCTTGAAGGCTTTCAAATACAACTCTAAACATACTAACTTCCGCATGTCTGGTGCTTTTTCCAAGATTTTCTTTCACCATCACGAAGTCATCTAGATCCACTTCATCTCTATTTCTATCTTCAGGAGGTGTAGCAGTCTCCATGATCATCTCACCATCAGGATTTCTCTCAAAGTGGATTTGTCTCTTTGCTTTCTTTTTAGGTGCTTCCTGATAGATGTTGTCCAGATCATCAAAATTCAACTGATATGAAGGTCTTCTCCTTATCCTTCCCAAGGAGCTCTCAAGCCAGGACATGGTAGTATCTCTACTAACTACCTTGGGAGGTTCAACTGCAATTTCTTCATCTTCTTCAATCTCCAAATCAATGTGAATTGGCCAAGACCTTGGCAATGTTGTAGGATCATGTGTCAAGGCACATCTTTTGTTTCTTTTTGAGGTATGGGCTCTTCTGGAGGAGCTTTTCCTTCAACTATTGGCTGCTCCTGTATGATTATACCCGAGAATTCCAACCTTCTTCTTACATTTTTCGTTGATCTACTGCCATTTACACCTTCTTGAGACTGACTTACACCTTTCCCTTTCGATTGTGCTCTGGAAGAAGAGGGAAGTGATAACTGTACCCTTGGCGGCTTTGCTGCTGGAATGGACTTCTTCTTCTTGAGGACGAGGAAAACCTTGTTGTGCTCGAGGACTTGTCTTGTCCGTTCTTCAATTGAGAGGGACTCTTTGTTAGCCCAATTGACCTGTGGAAGGGGTTGATCTTCAATTTGCTTCTGAGTGTACATTGGGAGAAGTACATCTCCATCATCATCTGATAATCCCTCGATATCCTCTGATAGGCAGTCTTTCATTTGATGAAGAGTGAGCCTGTTGTAACTACGCCTCCGCACCTCAAACCAATCTCTGCAGTTAGCCCAAAAATCTTCAAGAGCGGGAAAATGAGCATAGTTCTTCTCAAGTTGGGCAGCGAAGACACCATGAGGGTCATATGATCGCCCCTCGCTGTAAGGCTTGAGACTGAGTTTAGACAACTCATCACCCATGGATTTAGCATCTGCTACTGATCTGCATGTGTAAATTCCCAGCCCTAATGGAAAACTAAGGGCAGGTTTCTTTCTATTCCTCAAGACTGTGTGGACATCATGTGCTTTCCTTAGGAATTCCATGAAAACAACTTCATCTGATGGGTACCTTGGTAGTATGAGTGGAGCACTGGAGTAGCCATAGACCCTAAGGTAGGTGAAAGTAGGAAACTGTATAAACCAATCTGCCCACTCTGCTATTGCTGCCCTGGTGGTGGATGAGATACGGACGTGCAACTCATTGTCCAGGGCTCGTACTGTGTGCATCAAGAAAGCCTCGTTCACCCTCTTGTAATGATGTAGTGACTTCGTGAACTCCAACTGAGGGTAGTAGTTGTAGACATGTTGTACATTTAGAGACCTCTCAGTGTTCAACCCTCTGAATTGACCTTGGAAGGCCACTAGGTAGACTAAGTAGGAAACCATATGGAATTCATGAATTTGGAAGTATTTTGTTATTTGCTGATGGAGGTTGTCACTGATTAAGGTTGCCCAATCATAGAATTTAGTCTTCTTCATGATGTGATGTATAGCATAGAACATCTAGGGTTGAAATTTTGTAGCATCTTCTTGTCCAGTGACCGTGTTGAGCAA
Organism: Sequoia sempervirens; assembly: GCA_007258455.2. Classification (NCBI taxonomy): domain Eukaryota; kingdom Viridiplantae; phylum Streptophyta; class Pinopsida; order Cupressales; family Cupressaceae; genus Sequoia; species Sequoia sempervirens. The sequence continues at coordinate 3,541 of VDFB02074111.1, read as the reverse complement.
GGTGATCATGATAGCAATTTCATCTCTGAACTCCCCTCACCCGATGTTCTTCGGCAAAGTCTTATGTTTTTCCTTCATCCACTTTTGTGCAATCTTCTTAGTGTATTTGTCCTTATGCATATCCCATATCCTTTCACATTCTCCTTTAGAAATAGTCACACTTTCAGGCCAAGGAGGAATTGAGAAGCATTTCTCGATCATGTCAGGTTTCAAACTGCAAATCAATCTGCCATCTACTAATTGAACCTCCTGTGTCGCTGGATTGTAATGCTTGATGCAAGCAATTACAAACTCTAGACTCTACACTGAAATAGGAATGGATGTTGCTGCGAGAAGTCCAGAGTGCCCTAGGTTTCTGATTGCAGTGTTACCTGCGTTCTCCAAAGCATGTAGGTCGAACATCGGCTTGATGTGATGCAAATCAATCTCAACTGTTTTGATGAAGTCATGGTATAGCACTAACTTGGTCTTGAAATCATTGGGAGTGTATTCTATTCTGAAAACCTTGAAGAATGACTGTAAACTCGCCTATGTTCAGACAAGTTTTGACCAACTTACTATTTTTAGAATGCTAGTTTTTCTTCTTCAAACGGACAAATTTTTCAAAAAAATTCTGAGATATGGGTTTTGCTCAAAATTTCGTTGCAAGACAACCTAGATCATCCATTTTTTAAAATTTTGAGTGTAGACTGAAAAAGCAGCAAACCCTATTTTTTTCAATTTTTCACAAAAAAAGTTGGCACCTGGGTTTTGTTCAAAATGAAATTTGGAATGAACCCAATTGATCAGATTTGAAAAATACTGAAGGCTGATTGAAAAAGCAGCAAACCCTAGGATCTGAAATTTTCTTGAAAAAAACTATGATATGGGTTTTCTTTAGAAGAATGTTTTAAGAGGACCCAGATGATTAAAACTTGAGAATTATGATGATTTCTCTGACATGCAAGGAAAAAGGAGCTGCTGCAACTTGAGAATTCTCTTCAAAAATTCTTCAAAATGATGAGATGAAAAGGCCCAGATAACTAAAAATTGAAAATCTTGACCTTCTTCAAAAATTTGATGTTCTGGATGAAAAAAGCATGAAAAAGTAAGGTCTCATGTTGTTGGTCTGAAAATTGGTGAAGAATTTCTGAAAAATCAGCAAGTTGATGTCTTGAATCTTGAAAGGGAAAACTCTGAAGTTGTTGACCCTCTTCAACTTGGACACCACCTGCAAAGAATGATGAAGTTTGAATGACAAAAGCCTCTTAAATAAGCCTTAGGCTTGAGAAAACCCTGCTTTCTTTTTGCTTTTATCTTCAAAACCCTAAAAATTTGCCTATTCATTGAACTTGGATATTCATTCTTCATCTTGCAATTTTGAAAATTTGAAAATTTTGACTAAGGCATGGTATTTTGGGCGCCCTTCTTGGCTGGAGGCACCAACTTTCTTTAGACTTAATCATTTTTCAAGTTTTCAACTTTTCCTCAACTTTGAAACCCTAGTTTGAATTTGATTTCTAGCTTCCAGATTGATCCGACGAACGAGTTGAATGATTCATTGTGGAGCTTGATCAAATCTGACGAGATCATTCTGGCGGCACCTTCAGCTAAAAACTTCGTTTGATGCTTCCAAATCATGCGCGCCCTTCTCCTTCTGGGGCGCCCAACCTTCACAGTGTTAGCCATTTTTGTGTTCTTCAAGCTCTCTATGTTTCCCTTTGATCTTTTGAAGAATTCTCGATTCCAAGAGCTATGTTGATCAGATTGATTGTCTGACTACTTCATTGGATAGCTTGGTTGAATCTGATGAGGTGATCTTGGAGACTACATCCGCAAATACTGTCATCTGAGGCCTCAAACCCCAAGCACCTATCTTCTCTAGGGGCGCCCAACTTCACCAAAGTTAGAAAGTTTTCAATAGTTTCTTCTTTGCTTTTAACTTCTAATATTTTTCTCTTGTTTCTTCCTCTGTTCAGCCTTCGACATCTAATGACTGCCATCTTTGATTGACGAGCTGATGGTTGTGTTGAAAATCTTGATCGAATCTGAAGAGGACATACTGGAGGCTCCTCTGGCAAATTCATCCATTTAGGCACTTAAAAACTTGGGCGCCTTTCTCCTCCTGGGGTGCCCAACTCCTCCAAACTTGGCCATTTTCATTTGATTTTCATCTTCAAACTTGAACCTTCGTTTTATACCTTCGGCTTGATCTAGTTTTGTCGGAGATTGACAAGTCTAACGATCTGACGAAGACATTCATTGCAAAGCTGACTAAATTCTGAAGAGATTGAGCCCATCTGCAAACTCTAATTGTTGAATTTGACCTCTCAAAAGGCTAGGCGCCCCTGGGCACTTGGGGCGCCCAAAGAAAACAGACTTAGAAATTTTTCTAAAGTTTTTCATGGTTTGCCTTTTGTATTCTAGTTGAAACCTCCCCGTTTGATCTTGAATTCCAGGTGACTGCTTGATCTGATGATGACACTGTCGGACTCACTGCGTAGTTGGGAAGAATCTGAACAACTTTTCCTAGACGCACAAACCTTGATTCCACCATCTAATGTCCTAAAAAGTTGGGCACTTATCTCCTTCTAGGGCGCCCATGGCTAGCAGACTTAGTCATTTTTTTGCAGAATTCAACTCCTTCCTTCGTTCTTCGCACACATTCACCATCTCATCTTCTATTCAGTGCTTGAATGTTGAATCTGACACCTGGCAGCTAACTAACCTCCATTGATGACTTTTGGAGCTCCCAAAATGCTTTTTGAAATTGAAAAAGTAGAATAGACCCACAAGGGCAGAACTAATCATTTCGTGATTTTGACTGCACCAGCCTGATGAGGAAGTATTTTGAGCCAATCAAAATCAGTTTGAACCCTAGCGGACAAACTTTCTATTTTTAGAAAATTTTGTCAATATCCGTTTCAAAAGAAACCTAGAAAAACCCAGAAAAAGTTACTATTTTTGGAAAGTTCCTAAAAATATCAATTTTCCTAAAAGGTAGGGATGAAAAACTGAGATCTGGGTTTTGTAGATTTGGTTGCTCTGAGCAGACCTAGATCGTCAAATTTTGAAAATTTCAAGTTTTTACCTCTCATGCAAGACATGCACACCCAAATTTTGACCTTTTTGATAGATTTAACAAGATTTTTACTCATTTCTTCAAAATGCCTAAGTGTAGCAAAAATTTTAATTTGGGGTACAACACAGTGCTCCAAGCAAATGGAACTACAGACCTTCTAGACTTATTTGGGATCCTAGAATCACATCAGGTTTTATCTAAGGTTGATTAGTTTATGAGCTAGCATTGCTTGAGGACAAGCAATCTTTGGGGAGGGAGGACTGTAACGTCCCCATTTTTATGCCATACTGTTTTATGAGCATTGGCCAATTTTCAAGGATTTTCGAACGTTTCTAGGTGAGCTAGGAGAGTTCCAACATTCTTGGAGAGCTCAATTTAGGGTTTTCTTGGCATCCAGTGGTGGTGTGGAGTTCAGTCGACTTTTAGGTTTACGGCAATGCTCTTCGTAGCATTGCCAAGCTTTTGAGTTGTTCTCCACAG
>VDFB02074110.1:0-35300 GCA_007258455.2 Sequoia sempervirens | reverse complement strand
GGATGACCCAATCAGCCTCTCCCCAAAAAGCTACAAGTGAAAAAGGTAGCTTATACTATGTTAGGGATTTTGGTCTCATCTCAAGGGAGCCATATGGTGAGTAAAAATTATTTGGGGTGTAACGTGCATCCCCTGCAGTAAGAATGACACTAAGAAACTCAATTCATAAGGGTGGACCTCTAACTAGTTTTTCTTTTAGTCACTACTCGAGGACTTCACAAGTATCATGAGCATCCAACAAGCCACTTAAGGCTTTAACCAATCCTACTAGTGGTACTAAAAATACCTCACGTAAACATGGGTAGCTTGTAATTTCAGATGAAACCCATACAACAAAGGCTAATGGCAGTTTGGGCTTGACTTTAGTCTTACCCTTTTATATAGCAACCTGAGGGAACAATTGCTTTGGGTCGCCAATGAGTTCTTTGTATGGATTTGTCTCAAGGGAAATCCCTATCTAAAGGGTTATAACCAAATTAAGAAAAATACAATGTGTTTGATCTCCAACGTCATACAAAGATGTGAGGAGAGAGCATACACATGTACTTTCTCACACTAGAAAATGTTCATTAACCTTTAGAAAACTAAATGTGTGGTGTGAAAATTTGCAAGTGTTAAGAAGTGTATTTGATTCCCAAGATCACATAAAGTATGAGGGAAGAGCATACAAAACTCAAAACAAAAATAATATCATAAGACAAAGCAAACAATAGTTATTTTTATTTCCCAAATTGAAATGTGACAATTGCCAAGACACTTGGCTCTTTTTAATCCAAAAATGAGTGAAAATGCAAGTCCATTTTAACCAAATGAGTGTAGATGCAAGTTGTTGTTCTTTTCAACCCAATGAGCGAGGATGCAAGTTATTCCTTTTAGCCAAATGAATTTGAATACAAATTGTTGTTCTTTTTAACCTAATAAGTGTGACTTATCAAAAGATATTTTTTATCAAAATAAAAAATTTCCTATCTTAAACAAGAATAAACAACAATATTTCAAAAGATAAATTAGTAATTACAAATAAAAATTTATCCTCCAAATGCAAGCCACACATTATGAACTAGAAATTAGTAACACAAAAAAAATTTAATCTACCAAATGGAAAAAGCATAGAATGAAAATTTTCTAATTAAGACCCTAATTAAGAAAATTAGAAAAACACGACTCAGAATGGCATAGCTGTGGCTCACTATTTTGGAATAGATTCAACAAACCATATTGTGACTAAAACATTTTAGATGGCAACTGTGACTCATGGTCAAAGACAAGTACGGTGAAGCCCCAAATAGATGTGGCGCAAAAACCTAAAAACACTCAAATCTAACAAAATATGGAAAATCCCAAAATAGAAATGATGCAATTATTATGTAGAGATGTGAAAATAAAACTAGAGAGATGAAAAATAATAGAAAAGCTTGAAAATAGACTTAATAAGATGGTTTCCCCTATATTGAAACAATTGCCGCTCTGAGGATGATGAACATGGCTTTTTGTCTTGGAAAATGTGTCACAAGATCTCATGAATGCATCATGTCATACCACAGATGCCTCTTACTATCTGTCATATGTGTCGTTTAGCCTTGTAGTTGCATTGTAGACTTGAAATTCAAAATTTCTCAAAAATTATTCCAAATCTAGTTAGTTCACATCGGGTTCACTAATGTAGAATAGGGTAAAATCAAGGTTAAAGGCATGAATCAACAAAACTCAAACTCTAGATCCCTAAACCAACAATGAAGCATAAATGAACATCGAAACATAAAACATAAATAAATATTGCCAAATATCTCTATTCCATGGTTGATTCACCTCCATTTTTCTTCTGCATCTTGCTGTATATGCTTAATTTCCCTCAAATTTTGAGTATGCAACAATAAGCCTAGTGATAATGATAGAAAAATATGGAAGATTGTATTTGTCTCCTTGAATGCACTTGCTTTGAATAGCCTTCAATGTAGGGTTGAAATGAAAATATATGTCTCTTTTATAGAAACCAAATGTGAATAAAGGCCTAGGATTAAAGGCAATAAGATATAAAATCAATGGCCAAGATTGAAAGATATAGTATGAAATAGGATTAAGGCTAAATTTGGAAAAAGATAGGACTTGGTTAAGGATGGACAGTTGAGATTAAATTATAAAATAATTCAATCAAGGGTGGAAATTAAATGAGATGTGAAGAGATAAGAATGGAAAGGAAAGACGTTAGCACAAAAAAAGGGTTGTTGGAGAAAATTAAATAATTATAAAATTATTAAGAAGTTTAGGAAGGAAAGTGAATAAATAAATAATTAAAAGCAATTATTTTAATTACTGAAAAATAGGAAAGTGGACTTTTCAATTAAATAATAATTTAATTCAAAAGGGAAAGAAAAGACAAATCAATAAATAATTAAATAAATAAAATTTATTTGATTATAGAAAGAAGATAATGAATATTGGAATAATTAAAACAACTATTTAATTATGTTCTAAAGAAAATGACAATAATAAAATGGTTTATTTAATTATAGAGGAAAGGGCACAATAGTGGCGTAATTAAGTAAATATAATTTATTTAATTAATCAAAAGGAAGAAATAAAAGGAAAGAAATGAATTAGTTGAATAATTAAGATTATTTAATTAATATGAAATATGACTTTACACAAAGCGAAATAATCCAATTGTTATTCAGTATTGGGGAAAAAGGGGTTGCCCAAAAAATAGTGTTTTGTTAGCAAGGACAATTTTTAGTGTCTACATATATTTGATTTTCTGATCACATCTTGTAACAATAACATCAAACCCTTCTACTCAAGCTCACTTAAGAAAAAAAAATTAAAAACACCCTTTTTCTGACAACTAAAATATGTTGTTTTTCAATGATTTCTGGACTTGATTGTGTGAGAATTGATGCAAAAATTCTCACACAATAATCCAAAAATCATTGAAAAAGAACCTTATGTATTGTGGAAACTTGATATCATTAACCCAAAATATGATTTGATCAGGCTATAATAGAAAATGAAAGGAAGAAAGCTACATGGAAATTCCTCCTAAGCTAATCTTAAATGATAGTATTATATAAATTTTAATATTTTATTAATATATAAAGGAGAAGCACATATAAAATATAAATAAAATCATATGACAACACAAGTGTACATAGATAAAATCCTTTCCTTTTTGGGACAAAATCTTAACACTCCAAAGCATCCCAATATATTGTTCAATAAACTAAATACAATTATAATACACACTCAATTAAATCTTTTGCAATAGTATAATACATTATATGAATAAAATAAAATTTTACAATTTTCAGCCAAATTTCTAAGGCCTAAATTCCTCATATTATTTTGAAAAATGAGCAACTCAAACATAATTTGGGTGAATATAGTTATTCCTAAAGCTAGAAATTTTCACACTTGTAGTAGTCACTCTAAGTGGTAAATACCCTAATAAAACACATAGAAATTGTTTTCCACTAATGACTATGTGATGATATCGAATGAACTCATTCATATCTAAATTTTTCTTATATTCAAATGTAAAAATGACATATAATGGTTCACCAAGGCATCAGGAAAATTCACCACCAGCAATTCACTTGTTTAAAATTCACTGTCGTGACAAATTCACCTCAAAATTTACCAACATAAATTTATAGCAAACTTTTAATGCGATGAATTTTTCACTGTGGTGAAATACTGGTAGTAAATATTTTGAATTTGGTAAATACTGAATTGTGAGACGGTGAATTTTCCTATACCCTTCACCAAACATTTATGTACACTATTGTTTAGTGAGAGAAAATACCTTATCTAACTACCAATTTATCCTTATTTTCTAATTTACCGCCATACATCTAACCCTATTAGAAAATTAAACCAACCATAACATGCTAAAGTTAACAAATCGATAACAGTTAGTGAAAAAATAGTCATAATCACAACTGTTATGATGAACAAGAGAATGAAAGATATCGAGTAGATGACATGTAATATATATGAAGGGCAAGTAAGCGGAGTTACAATTGAGAGGATAAGCTTAAAAACTCAGTGTATTTTATTTGCATTCATTCACTAACTCCTTTCCTTCCTCAACATTATTCAATTCAAACCACGGTCAGCCCATGAATTTTTCATACTTTAATAATTTTCAAATAATATGTAATGTTAATTTTAATAAAATAATATAAAAACTCATAGAAATGGTAGTATTAATTTAATTTTTTTGGGACCTTACTTTATTTTAAATATAAAAATAACAACAGTAAATTGTATTCATATTTTTCAAAAATAAAGATAAATGAGAAGAGTTAGACGACTTTTTATATGATGTTAATGAGAAATAAATTAATTTATAACAAATAAAAATGGGGTAAGATAATATCAATCTTTTGATATACGTGATACATTCTTTTATTTATTTTAAATTGTTTTAAAATTTATATGTTTAGATCTATGCGTATGATTTAAAGTCATAGATAACAAATTTTAGAAATCTAAGGTATTTCTTTGGATTAATTAGAAAAACCTCCTAACATTGACAAATTATTTTTTGAATTCTACATCACTTATATATCATTCAAATCTAATTAAATACTATATATAATTTAGTTTAATTTCATTTTAATTTTAATTACTTACATTAATGACAATGTTATAATTAATATAAATTAACTATACTTTATTAAATTCATTTCTTAAATTAACTTAAAATAATGGATTATCAAATTGTTTTATTGAATGAGATGTCTTTTGTATATTTTTATTCTTATGCATTATGTTCTTAGAAAAATAAAAAGAAAACAAAAAGATAAAAAAGATATGTTGCATATCACATCTATTGATTAATGTGGAATTTGGAATAGCAAGCAATAATTGTTCATATTGTACCCCAAATTTTAGGGTAGAAAAATACTAATTATTTTGACATGACATTTGTGGCTTGAAATCAATCTCATGTAAACAATATGTACTTTTTGAATGGAGATTTTGGACCACACTCCATTTTCCACCATTTTCCATCATAAGAAGAATCTTTGAGAAAACATCAATTCAAATTCACACAACTTTTAAGAAAGTCTTTCAATTTTATTTTCAATGTACTATAAAAATTCAATATTATATGTGATTTATGAACTTTAAAAAAGATAATCTCTTATAGATAAGATCTACCCATTTTAAGTTAAATATTATATTTCATATCATTCAAAAAAGCTTTTTGAATTAAGATTTTGTAGATCCCATTTTCTACCATTTTCCACAATAAAACAAAATCTTTTTGAAACATCAATTCACACAACTTTTAAAAATTCTGATTAGAAATTCTATATAGTTTTTTAATTGTACGAAAATCATACCCATGGTAAATTTCATGTTCTTTTAGGTCGTTTAATAAAGAAGATTAAATAATCAAATGTCTAAGGTCCAGATTCATTACTGGAGTGCACTTAAACAAATTATTGCCACGATAGTCTAAGACAAAAAAAAAGTAAGTGTTGAAAAATTATTTTCACTTTCTAAATGCGAAAGTGTAAAAAAATAATTACAAAAAGGAAGTTTATATATATATATATATATTTTCGGATGTACATAGATGGGTGATTTGTATAATTAAAAATACAAACCAATGGGATTTGATAATCATGGTCTGTTATTTTTATTTTTTTAAATCTATATTGTAATTTTTTTAAATAATTGATAATTTATCTATTTTAGATAAAGAGTCTATGTTTATATTTGAGTTTCATTCATTTATCCTTTATAATATATATGTATATGTATGTCTCATCATCTCAATATTGTAGATTAAAGGATGGACAACTTCCATGACAAGATTGTAGATAAAATATATTCAAAATGATTTTACAATGTGTATACACAACTTTCAACATGATTTTTAAAGGCATCAACTTGAAGTATTTGGAGAATGTACCCATAACCTAGCTTGTTGTTCTACTTTAAATTTAGAGAACATATCAATATAACTAGACAAGATTGTGTGTCCCCAAAATTGAGGTATAAACTAATTAAATACTATTTTTTTAACCCATGTATAGAAGGCTTAATGTAGTTAAAATCATTTGTTCCAATGAATTGATTAGATAAAAGAATCCACCAAGATATCCAATATGTTATCAAATGAACGAATAATTTATTATCATTATCATAGTTTTGCATGGTTCGTACATAATTGAACATCATGACTTTAAATTTATCTATTACTAACTAAAATATTTAAAGATTATGAAATATTTTTTGAGATAATGAGGTTAGGTAGATGATTTCAGCTTTGTTGATTTCTGGTTCTCAATTTCCTTGTTTGGTATTTATTGCTTGCAATAGCTCTTGACAAAGGATGGGGAGTCAAGGGTGTAGGAGTAAATATGAAAAATCACCTAATAATTAACTAATCATTAATTAATTATTAGGTTCATTTTATTTTATTCACTTAAACTAAACTTATGAGTATTTTTTATTATTAGATTGAGTTATATATAGGTCATGTTTCCTCATAGCCTACGATGAGGACACTTGTCCTAATATAACTTACTACTCACCTAGGGTTTCATCTAAGTTTTCTATATATATATATAATATCAAATGTCTTTTAAAATCAATTGTCTTCTCAAGGTTTTATAAGCATATTAATCAATGGAATTTTCTCTTTTCATGTGATAATCATTTTCGTTTTGGGTGAATCTTGGGAGTTGTGAATTTTCCTATCAATTCCAATATGATATCAGATCTCCAAATCTATAGTTTTTTATCTAAATTTTGAGAGATCTAGCCATGATGCAAAAATTGATTCATCCTATAGTGAAACAAAAATTACCATTGAGTCAAGAATTACCAAAATCCTTAAGATTGGTTGTTAATTTACCAAAATATAAGTAGTCACAAAAAAAGAAAAAAATAGCCAGCATAAATCTTAAGGAAAAATTCCATATAGTTGTATGTTATAAATTGTCACCCTTGAAAATTTCACCTTATGGTTTTCTCTCCCTTAAATTGTGGGACCTAATTAAGCATTTAATTTCTTAAATTATGCATTTTATGGCTCATTTTTAGTACTTTTTGATCAATTGCAAGTGAGAAGCAATTGCATTTATCTAAGACCTTGCCCCCGACACTTATAAACCTAAAAATTAGGGCAAAGACACTCGTTGTCTAGGCATGAGTGTCCCCCTATTTTGGCTCCAATTTCAAATATGTCAGTGTTAGCAATTTAATATTTGTAATTCAAGTGTATAAAGTTGGTAATCAAGATTTAATTTTAAGGAAGTCAAATAAATTCCTCTAAATACCTATAGCAAGAGGTGACCATTAAAAGAAATTATTATCATCAATATTGTTCAAGATCAAGTCAAGAGCAACATTTCAGATCTTTATTGCAATAATTCAAGATCCTAAGATTATGCCAAATCCTCTTGAGTTCATGTGTGTTCATGTTATTATTGTTTTGTGAATACTAACACTAACACTTTTGTAGGTCCCCAATCAATCCAAGAATTCAAGAAAATCAATTAAGAAAGATCCAATTCCTTGAGGTGATGTGCATAACTTCATTCTTTCAAGGAAGCCATTGAAGGGTGGTGAGTTGTAGCACTTTGTGATTTCATCATTCCTTCCTATCCATTATCATTTTATCATTGAATTACCATTGTGGAAGTGGAAAAACTTACATGGGGTTTGACCAAGGCAAGCCCATAAATGGCACACCTAAGTGCAAGAAGTTGGGTCCGCTTTTAGTGGAAGTGTCATTTTTTAGCTTTAAAATATCTACTAATTCATTTTTATAATAGGTACCCATTATCAACTGGGTACTCATTCCAAAAAGTTTAAAAAATCACAATCCATAATTTTCATTTGGATTTAGGCTTAAAAAAGGTATGGTAACCTAACCCTTAGCCTTAGACCTACAAGTACAAGGTCATGACAACGTCGAGAGGGAAAAAAGACTATGTCAATATTTCTAACGATTTTTATTTTTAGGTTTGAAGGAGATTAAAGAAAGTTTGAAGACCATTTATTCATTGTTGCAATCAAAACCCTACATCTTGTCAACTCACAAAAACTCTCCTACAAAATTATCCAATAATGTTCTAACAAATTTGCAGGCGAGAATCTAAAGCTTAGATCTAGTATCAAAGGATTAAAAAAGAAGATCTGAAAGAGCTCTACAAGGACACTCATTCCCTATCTATCTCTATCCTACAAAATAAACTTAAAATTTGCAAGACAAGTGCATAGGACTATCTTTTTAGATCTATTGTCCACATTTTTGTTACAATTTTCTAGTTATCATAATCTTACATTTTTAGTCTAGGGAACATAGATTCATAGGATTTTTGGGGAAATTCAATTCCAATCAATTTCCAAGACTCAAAAGGATTAAGTGTAGGTTTGATTGACTCATCTTTTATGGTTGAAATCCAATCTAATTTCCTTGTTGATTGCATCATTATGAAATCCTAGAAAAAGTGGAATTGACCCTAGGTTTTGGACATTAAACTTAAGGATTCCTTTTTTCTACATTTCATTTTGGTGAACTTGATATGTTCACATTACTTCTAAAATTTTCCATAATTTACCCTAGATCTAGGTTTTGCATTTCATTATATTACATTTCTCATTTAGGGTTTCATGTTCACATCATAAAAAATCCAAAAAATTATATATCATATTACATTGAAAGTTTGTTTCAGTCATTTTTACATCATAATTATATTCAAATTGCATTTCATAGGTCGTTAAAGTCTAAAATTGTTCATTGCATTCAAATTACATCTTTAGTTTAGGTCAAAAAATGAAAAATCACATTGTTTTCTTTCAAAATTGCATCAAATAATCATTTTTAGATTTTTACATCATGAAATCAGTCAATTAGTTAATATTAGATCTGAAAATTCAATTCAAAATTGTTATTTACTATTCAAACATTTTTTAACATTTTTATCAATGGAGGAAGCTTGAGTTTGAGCTTTTGTTTGCTAAAAATGAAAGTATATGGATGAGGTGCGCTTACCTGAGCTAAAATTACTCAATTTCTATTATTATACAATCATTTTTGTCACATAAAAGCCTTTATTCGAGCTTCAAAAAATCACCAATGGTGGCTATGAAACAAGATCAACAACAACAAAGAAAGAGAAATGAAACAAAAATGGTCAAAAACATGTTATGGCCATGGCCTTAGATCACAAAATGGCTTTCAAAAGATGTGGAGAAATCAATTTTGGTTTACAAAAAATGCATTATCTATTATTTTCTACATTTTTCATCAGAAAAATGCCAAGAATTAGCCCAAACCACCATTTTTATGTGCTCTCTTAAAACCCTATGGTGGCAGAAGAACATTCTAGAGAAGCTCAAAGAAGAAAAAGAAATGTTGTTGTGCTCTTTTCCCATTCTTTTGTTTAGGGTTTGAACCCTATTGGAGGCTGATGGGATTTTTTCCCATTTTTTTAAAAAATGAAACACATTTAATGCATTATGTGGGCCGAAGGGTGAACTTTATGACTTAGGCACTTTTTCTTATATTTTCATATTGAACACATATGTGTTGTGTTCAAAAAAAGTGCTAAGTCCTCCAAGAGGAAACATGTGATGCCTTTAAAATGTGATATTCCTTCAAAATGAGCCTTCCAAGAAGTGTGGAATCCCTTAGTTCCATATAGGCTGAATTATTGGTCCTTTGTTTTTTCTTTGAAAATCAGGAGAGTGTTGACCAAGTGATTGACTCTCAAGTGTAGAAATGAAAATGAGTTAGAATTTTCCTTGGAGGGGTTTTATTGTTTACTTAAATGCTTTTATAAGCATTTGATTTATCTTTTGTTTAGCATCTTTACCAAATGTCAAGGCATGATTTAATTGATTTGTAAATCAATTGTACTTTATGATGCAAATATTGATGGTGGGGCCTATTTTGCATTATTTTTTGAAATGTAAAATAGTTTGGTTAAGTGATGTTATTATGAATCACTTAACCAAATTATTGTGTTAAATGCAAAATAGAGTCTTGTGCTTTCAAAACACATAAGTAGCATGGCTCAAGGTTGTGGGAGACAAAATTATGACTGGAAGACATGAGGAGAGTGTGTGAGTTGTACCTTTGACTGTTTTGGAGGCTATTTTGTAACACCTTTAGTGTGACCTTGAACTTAGCTTGACTTTTCTACATTTGGAGGACCTTTTCGAGGGGTTTTGAAAGCTTCCATTTTTGCTTCATCCTACTAGAACCTTCTTGATGGACATGTGTGGGAGGGGTTGGTTTTTTTTTCTTAAGTAACTTCAATCTTTGTTATTAAAGTTAGTTCTTTCTTTCTAGCAGAGTGATAGCTTGGTTTTGGAGTTATCTTTTTTAGTAGGAGAAAACTCAGATGGACTTGTGATATAGTTGAGTAGCTTGAATTAATAAAATATATTTACCTTCTCATTTCATGTTTTATGGTGTGTGGTTAATGATTGATCATATTATTTGTGAAATTTACCTTTCGCTGTAATCATGTCTCATGTTTAAGCACCCATTTATCAGAAAATGCATTGTTACAAGTTATAAGCTATGTTAGTTAATCCAAGTGTTGTTAGTTGTGAATTTCTTGTTTTACTTCTAAGAGTTTTTCTTTAAAACCTCCTTATAAATTACTTAAATGTGAAATGCATATGAAAATGAGTTGTGTGAACAAGGTTTTATGACATTGTTTCAAATGTGATAGGTTGTTTATAGGTCTTAGTTAGTTTTGGTGCATCACCCTTAACAGTTCAAGTTAATGTTTTTTTTTATGCATCTTTTACGCTTTTCCTCATAAATAATTAGTTAGGTGGCATCCAAAGGGGAGCCAACCCATAATTTGGAGGTCTTCTTTCAAAATAGGACACCCACAACCTGAAAGTAGTCCCATGTTACATCCAAAGCTATTGACTTCTTTCACAACTTGGCACAAGGGGTGCAAATTTGCATCACTGAGAAGTGTATGCAACTAATGAATGACCTAGAGTTTGACCTAAGATTTATGTAACTAATACAATGGAAATGAATGGAGTTGAATGATAGATCGAAAATAAGCAATTTTTTAGTTTGATGCGATGATTACAATTACGAGTTGATCCAAAATGAGACCACACCAAGGTTTCCCAAAAAACTTTCCAACTAGAAAATGCAATGTACAACTTGTTAAATGCATTTTACTGTCTTGAAAATGGGGTGCTTTGTACATTTTTGTAGTTGTAATTTTCAGTGATAGATGCAATGAATAGTGCTTTTTCCCTAGTTTGAGTGTTTTTGAATGATTTTTTGTTTTGGTTTTTGTGAAATGTGATGGAAAGCATAGAAAACAATCTGAAAACAAGCCTTGGCTATTTGAATATCCAAATTTTGTGAGTGTAATATGTATGTTCTAGGGCTATTCACCCTAATTTCTATGGGTCTAAATACAATTCAAAGAAACGTCACATACATAAAAAACTTCCTACTTTAAGGTCAATGACCAATGGTAGCACTTATAGGCCCACAATGCAATCTCCTTTGACACAAACTTGGAGGGACACCTTCAGTGGGTGTATGTGTTAGGATTCAGGCAGATCAATGCAATAAACATTAATAATTATATTTAGATTAAATAACCCAAAAATAACAATGAAGAATAACGCAAAAGAGATCAACATAGAAATTTAATGTGGTTCACCCAATATTGGCTACATCCACAAAAACTTAGCCACCCGATGATTTTATCATCTAGTGCAAAATAGATTACAATCTCACAAATTACACACACCGCAACTTACATCCCAACTACTTATAACAAGCTTTTTGGAAGTTTCCAGAATTAGGGTTTTATAAAGTCATTTTTTTCATTTAACATGTTAGCGAGAAAATAGGAAAGAATATGCTACACTATATAATATTTGCATGATCAATCACCACATATCAATGATCTCCCATGTGGAGACTAATTAGGCTCCACACCAAACAATCTCCCCACTTGGAGACTGATCCTGGATGACACTGTTGCACATGTAGATCCCACTGGATTACAATTTTGGCTAGCTTCTTATGTCCACCATTATCAGTTGTTAAGGCCAACAAAAACTGATGAAGAAATTAGTTTCTCCCATGTAATTACCTTTGTGAATGTATCTGCAAGATTCTCACTTGTGTGAATTTTATCCAGCTTCAACTGCCCATCCTCCAAAACTGTCTGGATGAAATGGTATCTAAGTTGTATGTGCTTAGTTTTTGAATGCAAAGTTGAATTCTTAGCAAGATGAATGGAACTCTAGCTATTAGTGTATAGAGATATATCTTCTTGTTTTTGTCCCAATTTCACTAGAAAATGTTGTAACTAAATCATCTCCTTGTTTGCTTTCGTAGCAACAACATAGTAAGCTTCAGTGGTTGAAAGCACAACCTTTTGCAGTATTGAAATCCAATTGACTACAATACCTCCTACTATAAAAACATACCCTATAGTACTCCTCCGTATATCAATATCACCTGCTTTATGAGAGTCAACATATCCTTTTAGAGAGAAAACTTTGTTCCTCCAAAACATAGTTTCTTTGAAGTAGTACCTCTCAAGTATCAGATAATCTATTTTACTGCATTCCAATGTTCCATTCTTGGATTGATCATAGACCCGCTCACAACTCCCACTGTATGTGCAATATCCAACTTTGTGCATACCATTGAATACATCAAGCTACCAACTGCTAATGCATATGATATCTTAGAAATTTTGTCTTCCTCCTCTTGTGTCTTTAGAAACATCTCCTTAGTCAACTTAAAATGAATAGGAAAAGGTGTACTAATCGCTTTTAAATTTTGCATGTTAAACCTTTCAACACCTTCTCTACATACTCACTTTGAGACAAAAATAATTTTCTGTTTTTCCTATCCCGTGTGATCCTCATAGCAAGGATTTATTTTTTTGCACCCAAATCCTTCATAGCAAATGAATTTTCTAATTTCTACTTAAGTTCATTAATATGTATCACATGTTAGACTGACAACAAGCATCTCATCAACATAAAGAAATAGGATAATATAGTTGCCATTATCCAATTTCTTAAAATAAACATAATAATCAGAATGACATCTTTTGTAACCTTGTTCAACCATAAAACTATGAAATTGCAAATACCATTTCCAAGGTGCTTGGTTTAGGTCATACAAACTCTTCTTTAACCTACACACAAATTCCTTCTTACCCTTGACCTCATATCCCTGTGGTTGTCACATGCATATTTCCTCTTCCAAATCCCCATGGAGAAATGTTTTTTTCACATCTAGTTTTTCAAGATTCTAGTTTTCCATAGCCACAAGACTTAGAATAGTTCTAATAAAATTCATCTTTACAACTAGAAAAAATATTTCATCAAAAACTATACCTTTTTTCTATGCAAAGGGTATGTGCAAGATCATCGTGCAAAAAACAAGCCCTTAAGTGGCAATAAATTCAGAAAAATCAGTGTTAGCCAACTTGACGTAAATATTTGAATAAGTTATCTATATTATTTCAAAAATATGTAAGAATAGAATTTGTAGAAAATTGAATGTAGTTTCTAAAATACTAGGTTTATTTAAAAATAAATAAAATCTATTTAGTGAAAATTTGAAATTTCAATGCAATAGTACTTAAATTTCAGGAAAAAGATAATAAAGTAGGTAATCAATAATACCCTAATAAAAATGATAATATTTTTTGTAATATTTTATATATAAGTAAGGACTCATGTCTAGATGTGATGCATATTTTTTTGTGATTTTTTCCAAGTAAATAATTAATTATGAATTTTTTAGTACAACTTTTAGAAATATAAAAAATTGTCTTTGACCACCTTAACTTGGACCAAAATTCATGAAATTTAATTTTTCTTTTTTTAATCCTATATTATGTGAAGCATAGAATGTGGTAGCATGTTTTGGATTCAAAAATATGATATATTGAAAGTTATAGATGTTTTTCAATCGACCTATCGATCGAGGACTTTAGTCGTAATTCTAATAGAAAATGAATAATAATTATTTATTAAATTCAAATTAAATCATAATTTATATTTTTGGAAAGCTGAGAATCTCCTCTAAAAACCCTTTTCATTTCATTAATTTTGGGTGAAAAAAAAGTCATCAGCCACATACCCTCATAATATTGCCACTTTTTGGCGCACCATGATCCTGCACATACCCCAAAACCTTTTACCATGAGTTTGGTATTACATATTTTCTTGCTTCCATCTTATTCCTTCAACCTTTAGACCCATTTATTTGGAAATTTTCTTTTACCTCCATGAAATTGGACTAAGTCCCAAGTCTAACTTTGTAGCAAGGAATCCATTTCCTCTTTCATGCCTATCTCCCACAACTTTTTGGTATCTACTTGCATTGCTTCTCCATAACATTTAGGTTCATCAGAATCAATTAACAATATAAAATATAATGATGGATAAATTATTTTTGGAGGTCTAGTTATCCTTGTAGAATGTCTAACACTTGTAGGAGTCTATAGGATAACTTCTTGTTGCCGAGCATCAGGTACCACTAGCATGTTATTTTTTTGAATCTCATCCAACACCACGTATTCCTTTTTGGCATGCTCATGCTTCTTTTCTTGCAATTGATCCTTATACATGACCTTCTCATTGAATATAACATCTCTACTCCTAATGTTTTTATGATTTTTGTAGTCCCATAACCAATAACCAAATTCATGTACTCAATATCAAATGAAAATACATTGTTTAGACTTAGCCTCAAGCTTGGTTCTATTTTCAATATCAACATGGAAAAAAGATTCATAACAAAAGGTTTTCAAAAATGAATAGTTTACCTTTTACCCATCGATACCTCCTCTTCAATTCCACCATTCAAAGGATTTGAAGTTCCCCTATTTATTAAATAAACAATAGTATGTATAACATCTGCCTAAAATTGTAAAGGTAGTCCAACATGCAATCTCATGCTCCTTGCATGCTCGATAATGGTCCTATTAATCCTCTTAGACACACCATTTTCTTGTGGGGTTCCAAGAACCATTTTCTACCTACGGATTCCATTATATGAATACTAATTCTTAAATTATGTGTTGCAATAATCACCTCCATTGTCATATTTGAGGCACTTCAACTTTTTCCCCATCTCATTCTCAACCGAAGCTTTCCACTTTTTAAAAGTTTCAAATACTTCTAATTTTTAATTTAGGAAATGTACCCATGTTTTCCAAGTTGCATCAGAAATAAAAGTATCATAATAGCAAGAGCCACCAAGAGAAGATACTTGAGTGTATCCTCATACATCTAAATGCACAAGCTCTAGTTTCTCACTATTCTTCCCCTTCCCAACTTTGAAAAATCAGACTCTTCTATTTTCCATAAACACAATTTTTGTAGAACTCTAAGTCAATCTGCTTCAGACCTACTAGCAAATTTATGGAGTGAAGGATCTTCGTCCCTCTCTCACTCATGTGCCCAAGACTATGGTGCCACAATTTTGTTTCTGTCCTTGCAGCAAGTGCTCTAACTATCTCAGTAGTAATTATTTTTGTAGAAACTAAGGTAGAATAAGTATTACCAGTACATAAATACAATGTTCCTACCTTTTTACCTTTAGCTACTACTAATGCACCTTTAGTGACCTTCCAGACTTTGTCTGTAAAGGTAATTATGCAACCTTCACTACCCAGTTGTCCTCCAGAGATTAAATTTCTTCTCAAATTTGGAACATTCCTTACCTCTTGTAGCAACCATTCATTTCCATTTTACAACTTGATTTTTATTTTTCCTTTTTCAACAATATAGTAGGGTTCATCATCACCCAAATATACTTGTCCAAAATCACCTTGAACATAATCTACAAAATATTTCCTATGGGGCATGGCATGGAATGAAGCCCCTAAATTTATTACCTAAAAATAATTAGCATTATTTAAAACAAAAATTAAAGCATCTTGTAATTTATTACTTGAAACATTAGCTTCCTTAATATCATCATGTTGTTCACCTCCTTTATTTCCCTTTCGAGACCAATAATTCTTCTTCAAGTGTCCTGGATTTCCAAAGTGCCAACAATCCATTTTTCCTCTAGATTTAGATTTTTTCCTTTCGTTGACTTCCCTTGTGACTTCCCATGATTTGTTGGGCTTCTTCCTCTCTTCTTTTTTCTTCCCTTATTATCTACAGTTAAAGTATTACCCGATGTTGAAGTCTCACCTATTCTTTTTTGTCACATTTCCTCACTAAGGATAACACCAACAACATCATCAAATTTCAATGTATTTGAACCAGAGACAGAGTTATTTATAGCCATTACCAAGCTATTCCAGCTTTCTAGAAAAGAACATAAAACCAAGAGAGCCCTCACCTCTTTATCAAAATTCACTTTTACAGAAGTTAACTGATTGGTAATTGTATTAAAATTATGTAAATGATCTTTCATAGATCCACCTTCAATCATTTTTAGATTAAATAAATGCTTCATGAGAAATACCTTATTTGAGGCGAAGAGTTTTTCATATAATTTAGCCAAATGTTTCATCAAATGCATTGTTGTATTTTCTTTTGTTATATTGAACACCGCAGATGGTGGCGGGCACAACCAAATGGTTCCCAATGCCTTTCTATCTAGAATCTCCCATTCTTCGTTGAACATTGTGGCATCTTTCTTTTATTTTCCTTGCAATCGCTGCCATAGGTCCTTTTGGTACAAATAATCTTCGATCTGCATCTTCCATAATTGATAATTTTGTTGTTGAACTTCTCAACCTTGAATTTTCCTTCTTCCATTGCTCCCACTCAAATCTAGAGGTTTCCTACCAATCAACAAAAATACATGCAACTCTGATACTGGTTGCTAGGATTTAGGCAGATCAAAGCAATAAACATTAACAATTATATGTAGATTATATAACATAGAAATAACAATGAAGAATAACACAAAAGAGATCAACATAGAAATTTAACGTGGTTCACCCAATATGGACTACATCCATAGAAACTCATCCACCTAATGATTTTATTATCTAGTGCAAAATAGATTACAATCTTGTAAATTACACACACCATAACTTACATCCCAACCACTTATAACAAGCTTTTTGAAAGCTCCCAAAATTTGGATTTTACAAAGTCATTTTTTTCATTTGACATGTCAGTGGGAAATCCATGACGTGTTAATCGGAATTTTTTTTTTGGGCCCTATGCCTCTGAACCCCCACGCAGGGCCTGGCCTGACCTTAAACCTTGACAAGGATAGATTACAAGTGTACAATATTTGCATGATCAATCACCACATATCAATAGTATGCACTCTTATCTTGTGAGAGAGGAGAAATAGGGGTCTCTAGTATTGGACGGATGACCCAATCACCTTCTCCCTAGAAAGCTACAAGTGAAAAAGGTAGCTTATACTATGTTAGGGATTTTGGTCTCATCTCAAGGGATCCATATGGCAAGTAAAAAGTATTTGGGGTGTAATGTGCATCCCTTGCACTAAGAATGACACTAAGAAACTCAATCCATAAGGGTGGGCCTCTAACTAGTTTTTCTTTTAGTAACTACTCGAGGACTTCAAAAGTATCACGAGCATCCAACAAGCAACTTAAGGCTTTAACCAATCCTACAATACTAAAAATACCTCACGTAAACATGGGTAGCTTGTAATTTCAGATGAAAACCATACAACAAAGGCTAATGGCAGTTTGGGCTTGACTTTAGTCTTACCCTTTTATATACCAACCTGAGGGGAAAATGGCTTTGGGTCGCCAATGACTTCTTTGTATGGATGTGTCTCAAGGGAAATCCCTATCTAAAGGGTTATAACAAAATTGAGACAAATATAATGTTTTTGATCTCCAACATCATACAAAGATGTGAGGAGAGAGCATACACATGTACTTTCTCACACTAGAAAATGTTCATTAACCTTTAGAAAACCAAATGTGTGGTGTGAAAATGCAAGTGTTAAGAAGTGTATTTGATTCCCAAGATCACATAAAGTGTGAGGGAAGAGCATACAAACCTCAAAACAAAAATAATATCATAAGACAAAGCAAACAATAGTTATTTTTAATTCCCAAATTGAAATGTGACAATTGCAAAGACACTTGGCTCTTTTTAATCCAAAAATGAGTGAAAATGCAAGTCCTTTTTAACCAAATGAGTGTAGATATATTTTTTTGTTCTTTTTAGCCTAATGAGTGTAGATGCAAGTTGTTGTTCTTTTCAGCCCAATGAGCGACGATGCAAGTTGTTCTTTTTAGCCAAATGAATTTGAATGCAAATTGTTGTTCTTTTTAACCTAATGAGTGTGACTTATCAAAAGATTTTTTTTTTATCAAAATCAAAATGTTCCTATCTTAAACAAGAATAAACAACAATATTTTAAAAGATAAGTTAGTAATTACAAATAAAAATTTATCCTCCAAATGAAAGCCACACATTATGACTAGAAATTAGTAACACAAAAAAAATTTAATCTACCAAATGGAAAAAGCATAGAATGAAAAATTTCTAATTAAGACCCTAATTAAGAAAATCAGGCAAACACGACTCAGAATGGCACAGATGTGACTCACTATTTTGAAATAGATGCAACAAACCATATTGTGACTAAAACATGTTAGATGGCAACTGTGACTCACGGTCAAAGACAAGTACGGTGAAGCCCCAAATAGATGCTACACAAAAACCTAAAAACATTCAAATCTAACAAAATATGGAAAATACCAAAATAGAAATGATGCAATTATTATGTAGAGATGTGAAAATAAAACTAGAGAGATGAAAAATAATAGAAAATCTTGAAAATTGACTTAATAAGATGGTTTCTCCTATATTGAAACAATTGTGGCTCTCAGGATGATGAACATGACTTTTTGTCCTGGCAAATGTGTCACAAGATCTCATTTCATGCATCGTGTCATACCACAAATGCATCTTACTATCTCTCATATGTGTTGTTTAGCCTTGTACTTGCATTATAGAATTGAAATTCAAAATTTCTCAAAAATTATTCCAAATCTAGTTAGTTCACATCGGGTTCACCAATGTAGAATAGGGTAAAATCATGGTTAAAGGCATGAATCAACAAAACTCAAACCCTAGATCCCTAAACCAACAATGAAGCACAACTAAACATCTAAACATAAAACATAAATAAATATTGCCAAATATCTCTATTCCATGGTTGATTCACCTCCATTGTTCTTCTCCATCTTGCTTTATATGCTTAATTTCCCTCAAATTTTGAGTATGCAACAATAAGCCTAGTGATAATGATAGAAAAATATGGAAGATTGTATTTGTCTCCTTGAATGTACTTGCTTTGAATAGCCTTCAATGTAGGGTTGAAATGAAAATAATATGTCTCTTTTATAGAAAACCAAATGTGAATAAAGGCCTAGGATTAAAAGGCAATAAGATATAAATCTCAAGTGCAGAAATGAAAATGAGTTAGAATTTTCCTTGGAGGGGTTTTATTGTTTACTTAAATTCTTTTACAAGCATTTGATCTATCTTTTGTTTAGCATCTTTATCAAATGTCAAGGCATGATTTAATTGATTTGTAAATCAGTTGTACTTTATGATGCAAATATTGATGGTGGGGCCTATTTTGCATTATTTTTTGAAATGTAAAATAGTTTGGTTAAGTGATGTTATTATGAATCACTTAACCAAATTATTGTTTTAAATGAAAAATAGAGTCTTGTGTTTTCAAAACACATAAGTAGCATGGCTCAAGGTTGTGGGAGAAAAAATTATGATTGGAAGACATGAGGAGAGTTTGTGAGTTGTGAATTTGACTGTTTTGGAGAGAAATGATTGTTTTGGAGGTTGTTTTGTCACACCTTCAGTGTGACCTTGAACTTAGCTTGACTTTTCTACATTTAGAGGACCTTTTCGAGGGGTTTTGGAAGCTTCCATTTTTTCTTTTGTGCTTCATCCTACCAGAACCTTCTAGATGGACATGTGTGGGAGGGGTTGGTTTTTTTTTGCTTAAGTAACTTCAATCTTTGTTATTAAAGTTAGTTCTTTCTTTCCAGCAGAGTGATAGCTTGGTTTTGGAGTTATCTTTTTTAGTAGGAGTAGTATTGTAACTCAGATGGACTTGTGATATAGTTGAGTAGTTTGAATCAATAAAATAGAACATTTACCTTCTCATTTCATGTTTTATGGTGTGTGGTTAATGATTGATCAAATTGTTTGTGAAGTTTACCTTTCCTTGTAATCATGTCTCATGTTTAAGCACCCATTTAGCAAAAAATGCATTGTTATAGGTTATAAGTTGTGTTTGTTAATCCAAGTGTTGTTAGTTGTGAATTTCTTGTTTTCCTTCTAAGATTTTTTCTTTAAAACCTCCTTATAAATTACTTAAATGTGAAATGCATATGAAAATGAGTTGTGTGAACAAGGTTTTATGACAATGTTTTGAATGTGATCGGTTGTTTATACGTTTTAGTCAGTTTCAGTACATCACCCTTAACAGTTCAAGTAAATGTTCATTTTTTATGCATCTTTTACCCTTTTTCTCATAAATCATTAGTTAGGTGGCATCAAAAGGGGATCCAACCCATAATCTAGAGGTCTACTTTCAAAATAAGACACCCACAACCTAAAAGTAGTCCCATGTTACATCCAAAGTTGTTGACTTCTTTCACAACTTGGCACAAGGGGTGCAAATTTGCACCACTAACAAGTGTATGTAACTAATGAGTGACCTAGAGTTTGACCTAAGATTTATGTAACTAATACAATGGAAATGAATGGAGTGGAATGGTAGATAAAAAATAAGCAATTTTGTAGTTTGATGCGATGATTACAATTAGGAGTTGATCCAAAATGAGACCACACCAAGGTTTCCCAAAAAACTTTCCAACTAGAAAATGTGGTGTACAACTTGTTAAATGCATTTTACTGTCTTGAAAATGTGGTGCACAATTCTCAACAAATGTGGTGCTTTGTTTTTGTAGTTGCAATTTTTAGTGATAGATGTAGTGAATAGTGTTTTTTCCCTAGTTTGAGTGTTTTTGAATGATTTTTTGTTTTGGTTTTTCTGAAATGTGATGGAAAACACAGAAACAATCTGAAAACAAGCCTTGGGTATTTGGCTATCCAAATTTTGTGACTTTAATATGTATTTTATAGGGCTATTCACCCTAATTTCCATGGGTCTAAATACAATTCAAAGAAACGTCACATACATAAAAAACTTCCTACTTTAAAGTCAATGGCCAATGGTAGCACTTGTAGGCCGACAACTTGGAATCTCCTTCGAACCAAGTGGAGGGACTCCTTTAGCGGGTGTATGTGTTAGGATTCAGGCAGATCAATGTAATAAACATTAATAATTCTATGGAGATTAAATAACCCAAAAGTAACACTGAAGAATAACACAAAAGAGATCAACATAGAAATTTAATGTGGTTCACCCAATATTGGCTACATCCACAAAAACTTAGCCACCCAATGATTTTATCATCTAGTGCAAAATAGATTACAATCTCACAAATTACACACACCGCAACTTACATCCTACTTGCTTATAACAAGCTTTTTGGAAGTTTCCAAAATTGGGGTTTTATAAAGTCATTATTTTCATTTAACATGTTAGTGAGAAAATCAAAAAGGATATGCTACACTGTATAATATTTTCATCATCAATCGTCACATATCAATGATCTCCCGGATGTGGAGACTAATTAGGCTCCACACCAAACAATCTCCCACTTGGAGACTGATCCTAGATGACACTGTTGCACATGTAGATCCCATTAGATTACAATTTTGGCTAGCTTCTTATGTCCACCATTATCAGTTGTTAAGGCCAACAAAAACTAATGAAGAAATCAGTTTCTCCCATGTAATTTCCTTTTTGAACATATCTGCAAGATTCTCACTTGTGTGAATTTTTTCCAGCTTCAACTGCCCATCCTCCAAAATTGTCTGGATGAAATGGTATCTGATTTGTATGTGCTTAGTTTTTGAATGCAAAGTTGAGTTCTTGGAAAGATGAATGGAACTCTAGCTATTAGTGTATAGAGATCTATCTTCTTGTTGTTGTCCCAATTCCTCTAGAAAATGTTATAACCAAATCATCTCCTTGTTGGCTTCTATAGCAACAACATCCTAACCTTTAGTGGTTGAAAGCACAACCTTTTGCAGTATTGAAATCTCATTTACTACAATACCAGGTCTCCTACTATAAAAACATACCAGTACTCCTCTTGCTATCAATATCACCTGCTTTTTGAGACTCAACATATCCTTAAATAGAGAGAAAAATTTGTTCCTCCAAAACATAGTTTCTTTGAAGTAGTACCTCTCAAGTATCAGATAATCCATTTTACTACATTCCAATGTTCCATTCTTGGATTGCTCATAGACCTGCTCACAACTCCGACCATATGTGATATATCCAGCTTTGTGCATACCATTGCCTACATCAAGCTACCAACTAATAATGCATATGATATCTTAGACATTTTGTCTTCCTCCTCTTGTGTCTTTATACACATCTCCTTATTCAACTTAAAATGACTAGGAAAAGGTGTACTAATTGCTTTTAAATTTTGCACGTTAAACCTTTTCAACACATTCTCTACATACTCAGTTTGAGACAAAAATAATTTTTTGTTTGTCCTATCCCATGTGATCCTCATAGCAAGGATTTATTTTTTTGCACCCAAATCCTTCATAGCAAATGAATTTTCTAATTTCTACTTAAGTTCATTAATATGTACCGCATGTTAGACTGACAACAAGATTTTCATCAACATAAAGAAATAGAATAATATAGTTTCCACTATCCAATTTCTTAAAATAAACACAATAATCAGAATGACATCTTTTGTAACCTTGTTCAACCATAAAACTATGAAATTGCAAATAACATTTCCAAGGTGCTTGCTTCATCCATACAAACTCTTCTTTAACCTACACAAAAATTCCTCCTTACCCTTGACCTCATATCCTTGTGGTTGTTGCATGCATATTTCCTCTTCCAAATCCCCATGGAGAATTGTTTTTTTCACATATAGTTGTTCAAGATGCAAGTCTTCCATAGCCACAAAACTTAGAATAGTTCTAATAAAATTCATCTTTACAACTAGAAAAAATATTTCATCAAAAACTATACCTTTTTTCTATGCAAAACCTTTT
Organism: Sequoia sempervirens; assembly: GCA_007258455.2. Lineage (NCBI taxonomy): Eukaryota > Viridiplantae > Streptophyta > Pinopsida > Cupressales > Cupressaceae > Sequoia > Sequoia sempervirens. The sequence goes on along the minus strand of VDFB02074110.1, from coordinate 12,161 downwards.
ACCACGAGTTTGGTATTATATCTTTTCTTGCTTCCATCTTATTCCTTCAACCTTTAGACCCATTTATTTGGAAATTCTCTTTTACTTGCATGAAATTGGACTAAGTCCCAAGTCTGATTTTGTAGCAAGGAATCCATTTCCTCTTTCATGCGTAGCTGGACCACAACTTTTTGGGATCTACTTGAATTGCTTCTCCATAACCTTTAGGTTCACTAGAATCAATTAACAATATAGAATATAAGGATGGAGAAATTATTTTTGGAGGTCTAGTTATCCTTGTAGAATGTCTAACACTTGCAGGATTCTGTGGGATAACTTCTTGTTGCTGAGCATCAAGTACCACTGGCATTTTATTTTTTGGAATCTCATCCAGCACCATGCATTCCTTTTTGGAATGTTCATTCTTCTTTTCTTGCAGTTGATCCTTATACATAACCTTCTCATTGAATATAACATCTCTGCTCCTAATGGTTTTATGATTTTTGTAGTCCCATAACCAATAACCAAATTCATCTCCTCCATATCCAATGAAAGTACATTGTTTAGAATTAGCCTTAAGCTTGGTTCTATTTTCAATATCAACATGGAAAAAAAATTCATAACCAAAGGTTTTAAAAAATGAATAGTTTACCTTTTACCCATCCATGCCTCCTCTGCAATTGCACCATTCAAAGGATTTCAAGTTCCCCTATTTATTAAATAAACAATAGTATGTATAGCATCTGCTTAAAATTCTAAAGGTAGTCCAACATGCAATCTCATGCTCCTTGCATACTTGATAATGGTCTTATTAATCCTCTTAGACACACCATTTTCTTGTGGGGTTCCAAGAACCATTTTCTACCTACAGATTCCATTATATGAATAGTAATTCTTAAATTATGTGTTGCAATAATCACCTCCATTATCATATTTGAGACACTTCAACTTTTTCCCAATCTCATTCTCAACCAAAGTTTTCCACTTTTTACAAGTTTCAAATACTTCTAATTTTTAATTTAGGAAATATACCCATGTTTTCCAAGTTGCATCATTAATAAAAGTAACATAATAGTAAGAGCCACCAAGAGAAGATACCTGAGTGTGTCCTCGTATATCTAAATGCACAAGTTCCAATTTCTCACTCTTCCTCTCTTTCCCAACTTTGAGAAATCGGACTCTTCTATTTTCCATAAATACAATTTTTGTAGAACTCTAAGTCAATCTGCTTTAGACCTACTAGAAATTTTCTAGAGTGAAGGATCTTCATCCCTCTCTCACTCATGTGCCCAAGACTATGGTGCCACAATTTTTTTTTGTCCTTGCAGCAAGTGCTCTAACTATCTCATTAGCAATTATTTCTATAGAAACTAAGGTAGAATAAGTATTACCAGTACATAAATACAATGTTCCTACCTTTTCACCTTTAGCTACTACTAATGCACCTTTAGTGACTTTCCATACTTTGTCTTTAAAGGTAATTATGCAACCTTCACTACCTAGTTGCCCTCTAGAGATTAAATTTATTCTCAAATCTAGAACATGCCTTACCTCTTGTAGCAACCATTCATTTCCATTTTGCAACTTGATTTTTACTTTTCCTTTTTTGACAATATAGTAGGGTTCATCATCACCCAAATATACCTATCCAAAATCACCTTGAACATAATCTACAAAATATTTTCTATGGGGTATGGCATGAAATGAAGCCCCTGAATCTATTACCCATAAATCATTAGCATTATCTAAAACAAAAATTAAAGTATCTTGTAATTTATTACTTGAAACATTAGCTTCCTTACTATCATTATGTTGTTCACCTCCTTTATTTCCCTTGTGAGACCAATAATTCTTCTTCAAGTGTCCTGGATTTCCACAGTGCTCGCAATCCGTTTTTCCTCTAGATTTAGATCTTTTCCTTTCTATGACTTCCCTTGTGACTTCCCATGATTTTTTGGGCTTCTTCCTCTCTCTGTTGTTTTTCCCCTATTATCTATGTAGTTAAAGTATGACCTGATGTTCAAGTCTCACCTATTATTTTCTGTCACATTTCCTCACTAAGGATAACACCAACAACATCATCGAATTTCAATGTATTTGAACTAGAGACAGAGTTACTTATAGCCATTACCAAGCTATTCCAACTTTTTGGAAAAGAACATAAAGCCAAGAGAGCCCTCACCTCTTTATCAAAATTCACTTTTACAAAAGTTAACTGATTGGTAATTGTATTAAAATCATGTAAATGATCTTTCATGTAACTAATTGGTAATTGTATTAAAATTCACTTTTACAAAAGTTAACCGAATGGTTCCCAATGCCTTTCTAACTAGAATCTCCCATTCTTCGTTGAACATTGTAGCATCTTTCTTTTATTTTCCTTTCAATGGCTGCCATAGATCCTTTTGGTACAAATAATCTTCCATCTACATCTTCCATAATTGATAATTTTGGCTATTGAACTTCTCAACCTTGAATTTTCCTTCTTCCATTGCTCCCACTCAAATCTAGAGGTTTCCTACCAATCAACAAAAATACATGCAACTCTGATACTGTTTGTTAGGATTTAGGCAGATCAAAGCAATAAACATTAACAATTATATGCAGATTAAATAACGTAGAAATAACAATGAAGAATAACACAAAAGAGATCAACATAGAAATTTTACGTGGTTCACCCAATATGGATTACATCCATAGAAACTCATCCATCCAGTTATTTTATTATCCAGTGCAAAATAGATTACAATCTTGTAAATTACACACACCATAACTTACATCCCAACTGCTTATAACAAGCTTTTTGAAAGCTCCCAAAATTAGGGTTTTACAAAGTCATTTTTTTCATTTGACATGTCAGTCAGAAAACCTTGATGTCTTAATGGGAATTTTTTTCTGGGGGCTATGCCCCTTAACCCCCTCTTAGGGCCTGGCCTGACCTCAAACCCCCACAAGGGTAGATTACAAGTGTAAAATATTTGCATGATCAATCACCGCATATCAATAGTATGCACTCTTATCTTGTGATAGAGGAAAATAAGGGTTCTCTAGTATTGGACAGATGACCCAATCACCCTCTCCCTAGAAAGCTACAAGTGAAAAAGGTAGCTTATACTATGTTAGGGATTTTGGTCTCATCTCAAGGGAGCCATATGGCGAGTAAAAATTATTTGGGGTGTAATGTGCATCCCCTACACTAAGAATGACACTAAGAAACTCAATCCATAAGGGTGGGCCTCTAACTAGTTTTTCTTTTAGTCACTACTCGAGGACTTCACAAGTATCATGAGCATCCAACAAGCCACTTAAGGCTTTAACCAATCCTACTAGTGGTACTAAAAATACCTCATGTAAACATGGGTAGCTTGTAATTTCAAATGAATACCATACAACAAAGGCTAATGGCAGTTTGGGCTTGACTTTAGTCTTACCCTTTTATATAGCAACCTGAGGGAAAAATTGCTTTGGGTTGCCAATGAGTTCTTTGTATGGATTTGTCTCAAGGGAAATCCCTATCTAAAGGGTTATAACAAAATTGAGACAAATACAATGTTTTTGATCTCCAACGTCATACAAAGATGTGAGGAGAGAGCATACACATGTACTTTCTCACACTGGAAAATGTTCATTAACCTTTAGAAAACCAAATGTGCGGTGTGACAATTTGCAAGTGTTAAGAAGTGTATTTGATTCCCAAGATCACATAAAGTGTGAGGGAAGAGCATACATAACTCAAAACAAAAATAATATCATAAGACAAAGCAAACAATAGTTATTTTTAATTCCCAAATTGAAATGTGACAATTGCAAAGACACTTGGCTCTTTTTAATCCAAAAATGAGTGAAAATGCAAGTCCTTTTTAACCTAATGAGTGTAGATAAAAGTTTTTGTTCTTTTTAGCCCAATGAGTTTAGATGCAAGTTGTTGTTCTTTTCAACCCAATGAGCGAGGGTGCAAGTTGTTCATTTTAGCCAAATGAATTTGAATACAAATTGTTTTTCTTTTTAACCTAATGAGTGTGACTTATCAAAAGATTTTCTTATCAAAATAAAAAATTTCCTATCTTAAACAAGAATAAATAACAATATTTCAAAATATAAGTTAGTAATTACAAATAAAAATTTATCCTCCAAATGCAAGCCACACATTAGGAACTAGAAATTAGTAACACAAAAAAAATCTAATCTATCCAATGGAAAAAGAATAGAATGAAAAATTTCTAATTAAGACCCTAACTAAGAAAATTAGGCAAACACGACTCAGAATGGCATAGATGTGGATCACTATTTTGGAATAGATGCAACAAACCATATTGTGACTGAAACATTTTAGATGGTAACTATGACTCATGGTCAAAGACAAGTACGGTGAAGCCCCAAATAGATGTGGCACAAAAACCTAAAAACACTCATCTAACAAAATATGGAAAATCCCAAAATAGAAATGATGCAATTATTATGTAGATATGTGAAAATAAAACTAGAGAGATGAAAAATAATAGAAAATCTTGAAAATAGACTTAATAAGATGGTTTCCCCTATATTGAAACAATTGCGGCTCTGAGGATGATGAACATGGCTTTTTGTCTTGGAAAATGTGTCACAAGATCTCGTGAATGCATCATGTCATACCACAGATGCGTCTTACTATCTCTCATATGTGTCGTTTAGCCTTGTACTTGCATTGTAGACTTGAAATTCAAAATTTCTCAAAAATTATTCCAAATCTAGCTAGTTCACATCAGGTTCACTAATGTAGAATAGGGTAAAATCAAGGTTAAAGGCATGAATCAACAAAACTCAAACCCTAGATCCCTAAACAAACAATGAAGCACAAATGAACATCGAAACATAAAACATAAATAAATATTGCCAAATATCTCTATTCCATGGTTGATTCACCTCCATTTTCTTCTCCATCTTGCTTTATATGCTTAATTTCCCTCAAATTTTGAGTATGCAACAATAAGCCTAGTGATAATGATAGAAAAATATTGAAGATTGTATTTGTCTCCTTGAATGTACTTGCTTTGAATAGCCTTGGATGTAGGGTTGAAATGAAAATAATGTCTCTTTTATAGAAAAGCAAATGTGAATAAAGGGCTAGGATTAAAAGACAATAAGATATAAAAATCAATGGCCAAGATTGAAAGATATAGTATGAAATAGGATTAAGGCTAAATTTGGAAAAAGATAGGACTTGGTTAAGGATGGACGGTTGAGATTAAATTATAAAATAATTCAATCAAGGGTGGAAATTAAATGAGATGTGAAGAGATAAGAATGAAAAGGAAAGACGTTAGCATAAAAAAAGAGGTTGTTGGAGAAAATTAAATAATTATAAAATTATTAAGTTTAGGAAGGAAAGTGAATAAATAAATAATTAAAGCAATTATTTAATTATAGAAGAATAGGGAAAGTGGACTTTTCAATTAAATAATAATTTAATTCAAAAAGGTGAAGAAAGAGACAAATCACTAAATAATTAAATAAATAAAATTTATTTGATTATAGAAGAAGAAGATAATGAATAATTGAATAATTAAGACAACTATTTAATTATGTTAGAAAATGACAATAATTAAATGGTTTATTTAATTATAGAGGAAAGGGGACAATAGTGGCATAGTTAAATAAATATAATTTATTTAATTAATCAAAAGGAAGAAATAAAAGGAAAGAAATGAATTAGTTGAATAATTAAGATTATTTAATTAATAACAAAAATATGACTTTACACAAAACCAAATAATCAAAATTATTCAATTATTAGGGAAAAAAGGGGTTGCCCAAAAAAATAGTGTTTGTTGGCAAGGATAATTTTTAGTGTCTACACATATATTTGATTTTCTGATCACATCTTGTAACAATAACATCAAACCCTTCTACTCAAGCTCACTTAAGAAAAAAAAATTAAAAACACCCCTTTTCTGACAACTAAAATATGTTGTTTTTCAATGATTTATAGACTTGATTGTGTGAGAATTGATGCAAAAATTCTCACACAATAATCCAAAAATCATTGAAAAAGAACCTTATGTATTGTGGAAACTTGATATCATTAACCCAAAATATGATTTGATCAGGGTATAATAGAAAATGAAAGGAAGAAAGCTACATGGAAATTCCTGCTAAGCTAATCTTAAATGATAGTATTATATAAATTTTAATATTTTATTAATATATAAAGGAGAAGCACATATAAAATATAAATAAAATCATATGAAAACACAAGTGTACATAGATAAAATCCTTTCCTTTTTGGGACAAAATCTTAACACTCCAAAGCATCCCAACATATTGTTCAATAAACTAAATACAATTATAATACACACTCAATTAAATCTTTTGCAATAGTATAATACATTATATTAGTAAAATTAAATTTTACAATTTTCAGCCAAATTTCCAAGGCCTAAATTCCTCATATTATTTTTGAAAAATGAGCAACTCAAACATAATTTGGGTGAATATAGTTATTCCTAATGCTAGAAATTTTCACACTTTTAGTAGTCACTCTAAGTGGTAAATACTCTAATAAAACACATAGAAATTGTTTTCCACTAATGACTATATGATGATATCGAACGAACTCATTGATATCTAAATTTTTCTTATATTCAAATGTAAATGTGACATATAATGGTTCACCAAGGCATCAGGAAAATTCACCGCCAGCAATTCACTCATGAAAAATTCACTGTCATGACAAATTCACCTCAAAATTTACCAACATAAATTTATAGCAAAATTTTAATGCGATGAATTTTCCACGACAGTAAAGTGATGAATATTTTGAATTTGTCATGCGTGAATTTTCCGCTGGTGAATTGTGAAATAGTGAATTTTCCTATACTGTTCACCAAACATTTATTTACACTATTATTCTAGTGAGAGAAAATACCTTACCTAACTACCAATTTATCCTTATTTTCTAATTTACCACCATACATCTAACCCTATTACTAACCCAATTAGAAAATTAAACCAAGCATAACATGCTAAAGTTAACAAATCGATAACAGTTAGTGAAAAAATAGTCATAATCACAACTGTTATGATGAACAAGAGATGAAAGATATCGAGTAGATGACATGTAATATATATGAAGGGCAAGTAAGCGGAGTTACAATTGAGAGGATAAGCTTAAAAACTCAGTGTATTTTATTTGCATTCATTCACTAACTCCTTTCCTTCCTCAACATTATTCAATTCAAACCGCGGTCATTTTTCATACTTTAATAATTTTGAAATAATATGTAATGTTAATTTTAATAAAATAATATAAAAACTCATAGAAATGGTAGTATTAATTTAATTTTTTTGGGACCTTACTTTATTTTAAATATAAAAATAACAACAGTAAATTGTATTCACATTTTTCAAAAATAAAGCTAAATGAAAAGAGTTAGACGACTTTTAATATGATGTTAATGAAAGAAATAAATTAATTTATAACAAATAAAAATAATACGTGATACATTCTTTTATTTATTTTAAATATACGTGATACATTCTTTTATTTATTTTAAATTGTTTTAAAATTTATATGTTTAGATCTATGCATATGATTTAAAGTAATAGATAACAAATTTTAGAAATCTAAGATATTTCTTTGGATTAATTAGAAAAACCTCTTAACATTGACAAATTATTTTTTGAATTCTACATCACTTCTATATCATTCAAATTTAATTAAATACTATATATAATTTAGTTTAATTTCATTTTAATTTTAATTACTTACATTAATGACAATGTTATAATTAATATAAATTAACTATACTTTATTAATTTCATTTCTTAAATTAACTTAAAGTAATGGATTATCAAATTATTTTATTGAATGAGATGTGTTTTGTATATTTTTATTCTTATGCATTATGTTCTTAGAAAAATGAAAAAGAAAACAAAAAGATAAAAAGATATGTTGCATATCACATCTATTGACTAATGTGGAATTTGGAATAGCAAGCAATAATTGCTCATATTTTGACGTGACATTTGTGGCTTGTAATCAATCTCATGGAAACAATATGTACTTTTTGAATGGAGATTTTGCTTTTTTGAATGGAGATTTTGGACCACACTCCATCATAAGAAGAATCTTTGAGAAAACATCAATTCAAATTCACACAACTTTTATAAAAGTCTTTCAATTTTATTTTCAATGTACTATAAAAATTCAATATTATATGTGATTTATGGACTTTAAAAAAGATAATCTCTTATAGATAAGATCTACCCATTTTAAGTTAAATATTTTATTTCATATCATTCAAAAAAGCTTTTTGAATTAAGATTTTGTAGATCCCATTTTCTACCATTTTCCACAATAAAAGGAAATCTTTTATAAACATCAATTCACACAACATTTAAAAAATCTGATTAGAAATTCTATATAGTTTTTTAATTGTACGAAAATCATACCCATGCTAAATTTCATGTTCTTTTAGGTCGTTTAATAAAGAAGATGAAATAATCAAATGTGTAATGTCCAGATTCATTATTGGAGTACACTTAAACCGTTCCGTACGGTATATGTGAAAGCTGCAAAATTATTTTTTAGCTTTGTCTACGATGATTAGTTGTAAAATTATTGCCACGATAGTCGAAGACAAAAAAAAGTTAAGTGTTGAAAAATTATTTTCACTTTCTAAATGCGAAAGTGTAAAAAAAATACTTACAAAAAAGGATATATATATATATATATTTTGTGGGATGTACATAGATGGGTGATTTGTATAATTAAAATATAAATCAATGGAATTTGATAATCATGGTCTGTTATTTATTTATTTATTTATTTTATCTATATTGTATTTTTTTAAATAATTGATAATTTATCTATTTTAGATAAAGAGTCTATGTTTATATTTAAATTTCATTCATTTATCCTTCATAATATATATGTATATGTATGTCTCATCATCTCAATATTGTAGATTAAAGGATGGAAAACTTTCATAACAAAATTTTAGATAAAATATATTCAAAATGATTTTACAATGTGTATAAACAACTTTCAACTTGATTTTTAAAGGCATCAACTTGAAGTACTTGGAGAATGTACCCATAACCTAGGTTCTAGTTCTACTTTAAATTTAGACAACATATCAATATATAACTAGACAAGATTGTGTGCCCCCAAAATTGAGGTATAAACTAATTAAATACTATTTTTTTTACCCATGTATAGAAGGCTTAATGTAGTTAAAATCATTGGTTCCAATGAATTGATTAGATAAAAGAATCCACCAAGATATCCAATATGTTATCAAATGAATGAATAATTTATTATCATTATCATAGTTTTGCATGGTTTCATAAATAATTGAACACCATGACTTTAAATTTATCTATTACTAACGAAATATTTAAAGATTATGAAATATTTTTTGAGATAATGAGGTTAAGTAGATGATTTTAGCTTTGTTGATTTTTGGTTCTCAATTTTCTTGTTTGGTATTTATTCCTTGCAATAGCTCTTGACAAAGGATGGGGGGTCAAGGGTGTAGGAGTAAATATGAAAAATCACCTAATAATTAACTAATCATTAATTAATTATTAGGTTTATTTTACTTTATTCACTTAAGCTAAACTTATGAGTATTTTTTATTATTAGATTGAGTTATATATAGGTCATGTTTCCTCATAGCATATGATGAGGACACTTGTCCTAATATAACTTACTACTCACCTAGGGTTTCATCTAAGTTTTCTATATATATATATATATAAAATATGAAATGTCTTTTAAAATCAATTCTCTTCTCAAGGTTTTATAAGCATATTGATCAATGGAATTTTCTCTTTTCATGTGATAATAATTTGGTTTTGGGTGAATTTTGGGAGCTGTGAATTTTCCTATCAATTCCAATATGATATCAGATCTCCAAATCTATAGTTTTTGATCTAAATTTTGAGAGATCTAGCCCTGAGGCAAAAATTGATTCATCCTACAGTGAAACAAAAATTACCATTGAGTCAAGAATTACCAAAATCCTTAAGATTGGTTGTTAATTTACCAAAATATAAGTAGTCACAAAAAAAGAAAAAAATAGCCAGCATAAATCTTAAGGAAAAATTCCATATAGTTGTATGTTATAAATTGTCACCCTTGAAAATTTCACCTTATGGTTTTCTCTCCCTTAAATTGTGGGACCTAATTAAGCATTTAATTTCTTAAATTATGCATTTTATGGCTCATTTTTAGTACTTTTTGATCAATTGCAAGTGAGAAGCAATTGCATTTATCTAAGACCTTGCCCCCGACACTTATAAACCTAAAAATTAGGGCAAAGACACTCATGCCCTAGGCATGAGTGTCCCCCTATTTTGGCTCCAATTTCAAATATGTCAGTCTTAGCAATTTAATATTTGTAATTCAAGTGTCTAAAGTTGGTAATCAAGATTTAATTTTAAGGAAATCAAATAAATGCCTCTAAATACCTAGTTATTACATCATTTGAATATCAAATTGCAAGAGGTGACCATTAAAAGAGATTATTATCATCAATATTGTTCAAGATCAAGTCAAGAGCAACATTTTAGATCTTTATTGCAATAATTCAAGATCTTAACATTATGCCAAATCCTATGTGAGTTTATGTGTGTTCATGTTATTATTGTTTCTTGAATGTTAACACAAACACTTTTGTAGGTCCCCAAGCAATCCAAGAATTCAAGAAAATCAATCAAGAAAGATCTAATTCCTTGAGGTGATGTGCATAACTTCATTCTTTTAAGGAAGCCATTGAAGGGTGGTGAGTTGTAGCACTTTGTAATTTCATCATTCCTTCCTATCCATTATCATTTTATCATTGAATTACCATTGTGGAAGTGGAAAAACTTTCATGGGGTTCGACAGAGGCAAGCCCCTAAATGGCACACCTAAGTGCAAGAAGTTGGGTCCGCTTTTAGTGCAAGTGTCATTTTTCAGCTTTAAAATATCTACTAATTCATTTTTATAATAGGTACCCATTATAAAGTGGGTACTCATTCCAAAAAGTTTAAAAAATAACAATCCATATTTTTCATTTGGATTTTGGCTTAAAAAAGGTATGGTAACCTAACCTTTAGCCTTAGACCTGCAAGTACAAGGTCATGACAACGTCAAGAGGGAAAAAAGACTATCAGTATTTAGAACTAACGATTTTATTTTTTAAATTATTTTGTGAAATTAAAACCCATTATAGATGAGACTGTCTAGATTTGAAATATGTACTTTTTTTACAATTGGATTTTTTTTTTTAATTTCAAACTAGTCCATAAACTTGAAATAACAATTATATATATATATATATATGTATGTAAAGGATCTTAGACAATTTTTTTATTTTAAAAAATAAAAAATAAAAAATGATAATTTTAGGTCTATTTATGCTTGGTGTACACAAAGGGTTTCTAAAAAAGCAATTACATCCAATAAAAAATTAATAATAATAAAATATTCAGAAAAAATTACAAAAAATATCCTAAAAAATATTGTCTTACAAATATTTTCCCAAAAGGATTTAGATAAATACTTTTATTTTAGTCAAAGTATATGGTTGACATACACATGCATGGTATGGTCTTGAAAAAAGTGACTTTTAAACAATGGTTTTTAGACATACCTATTGAAAATCGATTTGTATCATTTGGGTATTAAAAAAAATTACATATGTAGAAACTAGACTTGAGTAATACATTTCATATTACTAACTTTTTTAAATATTCAATATTTAAGTGCTTCAAATTTGTAGGTTGAATGTGAAAAATTCTAAAACATTAGGAAAAACACTTCCACTTTTTGGCCAAAACGTGGACTCAACTTCTTGGATTGTAGCCCTTCCTCTCTCTTTGAAAGTGTGGGTTTTAGGTTTGAAGTAGATTAAAGAAAGTTTGAAGACCATTTGTTCATTGTTGCAATCAAAACCCTACATCTTGTCAACTCACGGAAACTCTCCTAAAAAATTATCCAATAATGTTCTAACAAATTTGCTGGCGAGAATCTGAAGCTTAGATCTAGTATCAAAGGATTGCAAAAGAAGATCTGAAAGAGCTCTACAAAGACACTCATTCCCTATATATCTCTATCCTACAAAATAAACTTCAAATTTGCAAGACAAGTGCATAGGACTATCTTTTTAGATCTATTGTCCAAATTTTTGTTACAGTTTTCTAGCTATCATAATCTT
>VDFB02074109.1:0-22541 GCA_007258455.2 Sequoia sempervirens | reverse complement strand
CATAGGCATCACAACTTCATTATTTCTTGCAGGTTGAAGCTAAAATCAGCTATTTTCTCTCCAATGCCTTAACAAGGACCAAACGAAGGCCATTTTCAATGTTCTTTGAAGTTCTTCGTCCAGGTGGCATAGAGGAATATTTTTGCATGCGTCATCTTTCCAACACATGCTTGGCAGACTTCATCAGATTGGGTAGGAGGCAATTTTCTTGAAGATTGACAAAGACAGAATATAATTTCTATCTTCTCCCCCTCACATTTTTTCTATCCTTGTCTTAGGTTTTCTCATACATATCCAAGTAAACGACATTTTTTCACAATTCTGGTCATCGAGGTTTGTTCAAAATAGTGTTGGCGACAAAACCCACATGCCAGCTTTTTTTCGGGAAAATTGCCCTACTGCCCCTATTTTTAGGGTTTTCGAAAAAAGTCATCATTTTGAAAAATAGAGAATCTAGGTTTGATCAGCTCGCATACGCCAATAAAACCCATATGTCAAAAAATTTCGAGAAAAATTGCCCCTAGTGCCCCTACAACCCCTGTAGCTTCTATACCTGAAAAGCTCTTGCATGCCTAAGGAAAAGTCAGTTTTTCGAATTTCTAATAATCTAGGTTTGCTTAGAAATAAATTCTCTACAAAACCAATATCTCAGAAATTTTCGTAAAAACTGCCCCTCAAGAAGCTATTTTTAGCCTCACCGGAAAAAGTTGCCTGAACATATCCATGTTTACAATCAACAGTTGAGTTTTTCTATATGCAATTCACTCAAACTGAATACAAGACCAAATCAGTCTTGATTCACGATTTCATAAAATATGTCGATACCGATTTGCATCAAGCGCATCCGGAGGGTTGATTCAAACAATTTGGCAAGCATAGACACTCAAAGTCCACATGGTTTCATACCTCGTATAGCTGATAGCCTTTCAAGGCCAGTTTAGAGGGTTGAATACCGTTGGAATTTTGCATAGGCGGAAAGTTCGTTCATCATGCAATACTCTTCCATTGAGAAGAATCGAGAAAAGTGTCAGAAGCGTAAAGCTGTAGAAGAAACAGAGACCATCACTCCAGTTATGGAGCCACCAGAGTTACCAATCAATGAACTACTAGTTTAAGTGTGCAGATATTTTCAGGATTGCTCAAGTTGCTGACAAGCAGTGAATTGACAGTTAAGACATGTGACAATCTCCTGAAGAAGATGCAGTTAACAATTTCCTGGAGGATATGATTGCTCAAGATGGCTTGGAGTAGACAGTTAGTTAGATCCCACGATTTTCCCAAGGATAGAGTCAAAGGCAGCAGTTAACTCAACATCACTCTTGAGTTTAGATTGTTGATTTCATGGTTGGTTATCAGTTGACTCTCATATCAATAAGACTTGCATGTTGCAAAGTCCAATTAGTCTTAGTTTTAGACCAGTTAACTGAGGTAGTCTTTCCAATTAACTATTAAGTTATCTTTGTTTAGAAATAGTAATAACTCTTGCATGCTTGCAAGACTGATGTTAACTCGAGGAGATTTTAGGGTTCCCTACTCCTTCGAGCTTCTATAAATAAGAGCATGCTTGCTCATTATTTCTTTAACTTTTGTTGTGATAACAAATTGTTGTGCCCACCTTGCATACAATATTGCTATTATGTATTGGTTCACTTTGTTTAATATAAAGTTGGTTTGATCGCCTATTGTGTGTGTGTCTCATTATGCAATTTGCTGTCCCAGATTTACTATTGCTGTTTTAATAATTTTTCTTTCATATCTACACCTCGGATAGAGTATTTTACCTCCTTGGGAATTTAGAGATAAAGATTATCGTTTGATGTTGTTTATAGTAATCTTCTTTTCAGCCTACACCTTGGATAGAGTATTTTACCTCCTTGGGAATCCTGAGATCTAGCTTGTCATTTGATGTTGTTTATAGTAATCTTCTTTTCAGCCTACACTTCGGATAGAGTATTTTACCTCCTTGGGAATCCTAAGATCTAGCTTGTCGTTTCATGTTTGTTTCCAATAAGCTTTATTTCAACCTACACCTCGGATAGAGTATTTTACCTCCTTGGGAATCCTAAGATAGAGTTTATCGTCAACCATTCCCAAATTGCTCCTAATTCCTCTTGCTCTATTTTTCTAGAGGAGATAGGATAGTTTTAGCATTAGCCTAGTTGTAGTTAAGATCTGCAAAACTAGAGAAAACCTTAGCTGCAATGTATATGGTTTTATAACCTTGTGCCTCTACCAGCTGAGTCAAAAAGATAGAAATTTAGAATACTTTACTTTTTACGCATATCAGCAAAAGAGGGAGGTTCCCCTCCTAATTTGAAAAGCAGTTAATACTGTGCATAGCTGTTCATTTCCAATACGCACTCCAGCAGAGGTGCAAATTGAAACGCCAACAGTATGTATATGTGTACATATATATGTATATGTATGTGTGTGCATATATATATATATATATATACACATATATATATGTATGTATATATATATATATGTATATATATGTATGTATGTATGTATATATATATGTATGTATGTGTATATATATATATATATATATATAGTGGCCTTTTCCCCTCCTTTTAGTATTCTCAATTCTTTTGAGCTCCACTTTGTGGGTCTAAAGCTATTCTCTTCATTTTCATTTTGTTCTTTTACTGGGAGTGGACCCTTATCCCACAACTTGTGTGTGTGTGTGTGTGCGCATATATAAACATATATATTGTATGCACATATATAGGTATATCAATATGTATATTAAAACGTATGAACATACACCTATACATGTAGGTGTTTATATACATATACCTAAATATGTATATGCATAGAAATATATAGGTCTATATATATAAAAGCATGCATATACATACATACATACATATATATACATTACACATATATAGGTATATGTATATAAAAACATATATGCATATGCCTATATATCCTTCACTTTAGATATCGGTTCTAATGATATTTGTTATGTAACATTGTCATAGATATATGTTAAACAAAGTTTTGGGGAAAGTGATGGCAGATGCTGGTAGGACGGGTTTCTGGTATGGCAAAAAGTTTTGCCTGGATTTAGGAAATGGGGAAAACTTTTTGCAGTACCAGAAACTCATCCCACAAAAACATATATACATATGCCTATATATTGTTCACTTTAGTTATGGGTTCTAATTATATTTGTTATGTAGCATTGTCATAGATATATGTTGCATAGAATTTTGAGGAAGGTGATGGCAGATGCTGGTAAGACAGGATTTGGTAAGGCAAAAAGTTTTCCCACGATTTAGGAAATGGGGAAAACTTTTTGGGGTACCAGAAACTCATCCCACAAGCATGAGTCATCATCTTCCCCAAAACTCCTCCATTTAACATTAATCTATGACAATGCTACATAACAAATATCATTATAAGTGAAGGAATATATATATATATATATATAGATCTCTGTGTGTGTGTGTGTCATCCCCATTTCCTAAATCCAGGGAAAAGTTTTTGCCATACCAGAAACCCATCTCACCAGCGTCTGCCATCACCTTCACCCAAACTCCATTGAAATAGATCTATGACAATGCTACATAACAAACATCATTAAGACCCATACCAAAGTGAAGGATAGAGTTGGCTGTGTTCGATGCAACTTGTGCAACAAAATACAGATCACTATAATGGTATGTTCCTCATGTACATAACCTGAATATGAAGAAAGAGTTCATGTCATCATCAGCATTCCTATCTAATATCAATCAGTTTTTTGATGCCGTGCAGTTAGGAGGAAAGAAAGTAAATAAGGCTATAGACACAACCTTCTATAATCAGGTATTCCAGATTCCGTGCTAATGCCTGCTCCAGTCAAAACCACAAGCTTTTGACTGCACCCTTAATAAGCCAAAAAAGAATAATGTTAATTAAGAAATATTCTCCAGCATAGGAATACAAAAAAATTCTGATTGGATACACATTAGTTCCAACTTCCCAGTACACAAAAATATTACAAATGAGATGGAATTCAGCTATATGTCACTCAGTATAAGATCACCAAAAAGCACAGTGATAACCAAATACCAGTAAAAACGTCAAAAACATGAAGAGAGTTTCTTGTAATCAAAAAAGACCTGTCTTCAACAAAATTATAGAGGAGATGAAGATGTTTGTTGCTTGGAGGAGCAGATTCTGGTACCAATCTTTTGTCCTTAAGGCTTTTGCAAACCTTTTCTCTTGGATCTTTTGTTGTGATGTTATTGATAGAACTCATGCACTTTCTTATAAAATGAGCTCCAGCATACATACCAGAAAAGCCTCTAGTGCATGGTCGTGGATGAACGAAATTGTGCTTTTGCAGAAAGCTAAAACATGTCTTATAAAGACATTGACCTATAAAACCCAGAAATAGAACATCAACTATGACCCTCTTGAAAATAGAACACCAATTATTATTAGAGATAAAGAGAAAAAACCAAGAAATTCTGATATGCAAAAATATAATGTGTTATTATCTGGTAAAAGCTAGAAACTCCTATAGAAGATTGTTATCCAAAATACTGTAAATGATTGGTCATCATCCTAGTGACCTTTTTCTCTGCAGATTTTGGAATCCTATAACAGCCCAAAAATAATTTCAAAGCAAAAAATTTCACCTCCTAAAATTCTGTTGTGTTTAAGTCCTGCCATGTATATGTACTTTTGCCTTCCTAATGACTGCATATAGGTGAAAACCACAGTTAAGAAAATAATCTAAAATCAGCATTGCCAACCAATTAAAATAACTGGGTAGTGTGATAAATGTAGACATGCATGTGCACAAAGTGAATAACATGCTTCTTTAAAGGAAAAACATGTACTGCAAGAATGCTTATTTTTTAGAGTGTTTAAAATATACAAAGGAGCAATATAGTAAAAACCTTGGTGAAAACAAGAAAAAATATATATTAATTAAAAAGAAACAAAGAAACTTCCTTGATAATGGATTTGGTTATAATGGCAAAGAGAAATCCAGAGTTGTATTGTGCCCCGAAAAGCCTGCCAAGGTTGCTCTTTTCAGTGGGCGTTGGCAAGGAAAAGAATAATTGAATGGAAGCCATGGTTATGCTTAAATGCATCCAAATAGTTGCCATAAGGGGATGGAGGAAGCTAATTGTGGATGGTTAATTCTAAATGCTGATTAATGAATGAAGTCTAGTAAAGTGTCCTCTTGGAGATTGAAATCAATTGTTGAAGAGATAAAGTCACTAGCTGAAGGTTAGGAGAGGTCACCTTCTCCCACGTTAAAAGAGAAGGCAATAAGACAGAAGATTAAACAGCCAACGCAGGTGTTGATATGCTTGCAATTAAGGTTGTTCTAGAAAGATTCTAGGAAAAAAGTTATCCAAACCACATTCAAAAAATTGCTAGTGGAAAGTTCTAGGAAGGAAGATGTGTCTCCACTACCTTCTCCCTCCACTTCCCTCTCCCTAAGCTCCTCATAATCATAACAATAACAACTCTATTCTTATAAATCTTATCAAAGCACTTATGGAATGGTGATATAAATCTTCTTGATCAACTTTATGATCTTTAAATGATTGTTGCTGCTAATGTTGTGTGGGCACGGGACAACATGCCCTCCCTATGGAAATTGTGCTAGGATCTTAATTGATCCCTCACAATAATTTCTTTCTGAATGCCTTAGGTAATTTAGAAGGTGGTAAGTTAAGCTGGTCGGCTTGGTGGGAATGTGTAGGTGCTCCAAAATGTATCCTACAATCCTAGAGAATGTACTCAAGACCTAAACCCAAGGACTTGTGTCAGTTTAGGCTGATGAGATCAGGTGGGACACATTATTAGACTGCAAGCAACTATGGGCCAATTTATAGGAGCAGGCAACTCCTCTATACTTTTGTCTTTGCAAGGCTAAGGAGGGTTGTCCTAGAGATCAATCATAAGAAAAGTGTGGACAAATGAAAACGCATAGGCCTTCTAATTAAGCCACACCCTATGTAAAAGAACACCCCAAGGATTTTTTAGTAGATGTTCAATATATTAATGTTGGTAAACAAAATTGCTACCCATGAAAAGCTTCAAGATTAATCATATGTGTAGCCAAATGTCAAGTCATTCTTGTCACATCAATGTCAACTATGTTATCTTTCCTCTCAAGCAATCAAGTACTTAGGTGTTGGTATGTCTTGGTCCACTAACAACGTATGCAAAATGTTTGTCATGAAGATTATCAAGCTCTAAATCCTAAAAGGAGACTCCAACATAGGAAAAGGAAAGAGTGAAATTAAAAGAAAGACTATGGTGGCAAAGGAAAGAAGGATTAAGGTTAAGACAAATCTACTTTAGCTCACTAAGAAAAAAACATATGTGGGGGTCACATTTCAAGCATAAAGTTTCCACTACAAAAGGTGCAAAATTTAAGTCAATAGTTTCAATGCTACCAAAAATCAATTTTTCTAAAAATATAAAGTTTCTATTTTTAGGAGTTTTTTGCTTTTTGCTTTTTTGCTTCTTCCCGAATTGAGGAGAGAAGCTTGAAAATCAATCTTCCTATTTTTTATAAAGTTGTTCTTTGAATTTTCTACTTTTTTTGAAGAATGGCAATAGATGGCAAAGGCAAGGAGGGTATCAAAACAAGTTCAAGCTTTATCACATGAAAATGGAATTAAGAAGGAAGAAAGGCAATAAGAAAAGAAAAATTCATCAAAATCAATTAACAAAGTGTTCGAAAATGGAAAGATGGAAGAAATTTAAAAGTTTTAATTTCTGATATAGTCATTCAAAAATTCCTTCAAATTGGAAACAAGTGGAGATTTCTCCACTACAAGCCAAGTTATGGAGTTTTCCTAGTGGCTTGCCATGTTCAAAACTTCCACTTCTTGGTGTCTAAGTCCAAAAGTTCCACTTGTTGGCAAGATTAACTTAAAGGTCCACTTCTTAGCAACAATAAGCAAATGCTCCACTTGGTGTCAAGTTTCAAAATCTCCACCTGGCATCAAGTGAAGAAACTTCCACTTGGCATCAACATTAAGGATCTCCACAACATGACACCCATTGAGAATAGCTACACTAGACACTAATTTAGAATGTTTTAATTGACAAGACGAAGATAGAAAGAAAGCAAAACTGGCACCCAAGTTTGCCTAGTCACCCAAGTTGAGATTAAAATCAAACAAAACAATTTAAAGTGGAAAACCAAAGGATCTAAGCCTTTCATTCCTATGGGTGCCAAAGATGAGAAACATAAATGCAAAACAACGTATTGAAATTGCAATTTTATTTTATCTTTAGATTGAAGTTACATTTTAATATTATTTTTGAAGGGATGAATATTGAATAGCTTTAAAGCTTTGCTTTAAAGTAATTATTTATTATTTTTTAAGCTTCAAGAAGCTAGAGTTGGAAAACTATAAATAAGTATCATTTACACATAAATTGTAATAAGATTTGAAGGCAGACTTAGTCTGCAAAGATTGTCACTCAAGTTCAAAGTCAAGTTAATGTGTTAAGTCTTTTGTATGTAATGAATGTGAAGTTGAAGCTTGCTTATGTTTCCAATATTTCCATTCAAATCAAGATTCAAGTGTTACGACCGTGCAAGGAAGAAGTCAATTAATTGAAATTTTATGTTAAATTTGTGTGATATCAGTGTTCAAGTTTACAAAATAACTTTGAATATTTTGTAATAATTTAATTTCCCTCATCTATTTTTCCAAGTCATTCATGTTTTCAAGTGTTATATGTCTCTTCTACATCAAATTACTTCTTGTTATGATTCCAAAGGTCTTTGTCTTAATCTTTGGATAGTATTATTATTTATGTTTTAGATATCAAATATTGGGAAAATTCATTAGTGAGATAGAAGATTTTTAGGTCTTGTGTTCTAACCTCTAAGATCAAAAAAGATAGGTCATTGCTTTAGTTATTTAATCTTTAAGAAAAACCCCAAAGGAGAATTTGTGCAATGTTTATAGTAGGAGGATTGTTTATTGTTTTGGATTTAGGAGTCGATTAAACCAAGGAGCTTCCCTTGCAAATTTGAAGAGAGGATTTTCTCATTCACTATTTATTTTGTGTTGTCACGGAAGTGGCAAATTTAAACAACTAGCTCAATGTTTAATTGTAAAGCCTCAAGCATATGTGCCTTGTATGTCTATTTGATTTTTCTTTGGTTTTGATACTACACTCAGTGGTGATGTTTTGTATTGGACCATGAATGAATTTTGTAATCCATGGTGAACTATCAACATTTAAGATGAAGGTTTCATAGTGCACTCTTTCAATTACCGTCATTTGATTTGACTTGATGTTGCATTTTGAAATGGCAACTTATGATATGCCCATTCTGATTATGATGTGTAGATGTAGTTTATTTTCATTTGAAATGATAGTATGATACGTGTTGTACCTTGCTATGATTATAGTTTAGAATCATGAGTTATGTTTACATTCAGCTCTTGGTGAGAGTTAAGACACAACATGTATGCTTTTGTTGCATGTGAGGTCAATGGGTGTATACTAGTGAATAGTAGCATTTTTGTTTAAAATGAATCCCTACTTTTTATGATTTCTAAACATGTTGATTGGAACCTAGAGCCATGAGTAAGTGCTCGGTTTAGTCTATTCCCAAACAACACTAGGATTGAGGTAGTTTTGCCTTGTTTCATCTAAGTTGCACTAAGCTTGACTAGGCCTAGTTTATTGCTTATGTTGGGCTTTGTGCCCCATTTATTATCATTTGGGGTGGTAAATGTGTGTCATGAGTTTGGAGAGGCTATAGGTTTGTAGGAGAACGTTTGTCATATGTCATGGTCAAGTTTGAGGCCTTTGGGAAGACTGAATTCGTTAGGAAACTTCTGCTTTCTAAAGGACGCCTATTTTACCAAGGGTAGATCACTCAAGTAACCCTACCTTGTCCCAAGTGGCATTGACTAATAAAAAGGGCAACCCTTGGACAACGGGTACCCAAATGTTTTTGGGAAAGTTCCTTCTTGAAAGTCATTCCCTTTGGTCTACCTTTCCTATCTATTATCTGATTTTCGAGATGTATTTGGTATTTTGCAAGTTATCCACTCCTTTGCATTGGAATGTATATCTTAGTGTGCAATCAACTAGTCAATGGTTCAGTTGGTCAAGACCTTGTGTCTCCCAAGTAACCTACCTCTTGAGTAGGTAATCCTAGTGATTGGATGTTGTTCCCACATCCACATGGAGGTTGGTTGTCTTGTCTTGGGATGTGTAATGAAGTAGGTGTCACTCTCACTTTATTCCTTGTGTTCACAATAGAATGGATTGTTGACTAATTTTTGATATCCATTATAAAGGAAACTCAATCTTCTCATATGCTCATCATGGTGACCTTGTCACATGAAATGGTTAAGACTTTCAATTGTGTGGCCATGCTTGGTGCATTGGCATTACATATCTTGAGTGTCATTATGTTCCATCTTATCATCTCGAATGCATGGGTGTGAAATGTGGGATGTTGATATTGCATTTACATCGTGAGAAATTAGTTCATCTATTTTTTATTGTTAATGTGTTGGGTGTGAAATGACCCCCTTATATTTTTTCCCAAATTTTCACACATCAATCTTCACCCGTTAGCATTAACATAATCAAATCAGCTGATGAAAGTAACCCTACGCCAAGAATGTTCACTCAAGACCCAAGATGGGTGAGGTGATATCATATGGTGCTGGCGATCATTAGTAACAAACTAAATGAAAGTACAATGCTGGAAATGTAGATTATGCAACTCAACCGCGTATTTCATCAAGAGTGAATTGACGGCTCAGTCAATCCGCAGATGAGATATACATTACAGAAAGTAAAGACGGCGAGGCCTGTCTCTTCCACCAATGGTGGGAATGAAATTGTATGTAGGAAAGTAAATAAGGCGGCAAGGCCAGCCTTCTTCCACTAAGAGTGGGAATACAATAAAAGTTTGCAGAAATATTAAAGAGTTGATCAGTACTACTGAATCAGCATTACAATGTGAAATAAAATCTGCAAGAGCCAAGTATTAGAGATGTCCAAAGTGCTGCAAATGTTATAGAATGTCTCTCCAACTCCAAAAAATCTCCCAACCATGAAAAACAAGCCCAAAAACTCCAACTACTACAATCTGATATACTAAACCAGCAAACTGAAAATGCAAACCAGCAAGCCTAGAACACGCCAAAATGCTCATAACTCCATCAATAAATTTCCGAATGACATGAAATTGAATGCAAAGGAAGCCTAGAGGGTAGACGCCCAAGTCTAGACAATGAAACAGTATTAAACACCCACCATTACGTTATGCACGCATTCCAAAGTATTGGCAAGCAAGATTCAACCATCAAGAAGGGGCGACCTCTCTAGAAAATTAAATACTCCAAAATAAAATCTGAAAATCTGCAATAAAGGACGCCTTGAGCATAGAAAAGGAATGAGAAAATACCCAGAAGCTAATTAAAATTGTATAATGACTTATGAGCAGAAAATCACTTTCAGCACTACTAAACCAGCAACCTGCAAAACTGAAAATAAACATCTAAACTCTATCTATGATGCTCTATCTGCACTCCCTGGATCAGAAGCAGTCTCTGAAACTCAACTAGGTGCTATCTTTCAAGCACGAAACCAAGAGAAGAAGGAATTAGGAGGTATGCATTCCTCGAAACAAGCTCTGAAAATATTTCAGCAGCATAACAGTACGATAAGCAACAATCGATGCTGCAAATGAAGGCCAAGTCTCTTATTTATAACTTTTCTCCTCAATTAGGGCGCCCAAACTGAAATTCACATTCAAATCCAAATTCACCTTTTTCCTCCACTTGCATTTGCATTTCATTTTATTTCCTTCTCCAAATCGTCCCCCATAAGAGAAATATTACTTTATTAAAAATACACGTCAAACATAAGATAGGCGTCCAAGGTGATTAAGTGAAATATTTATAAAATTAACTTATGTCTCCTCTAGGCGTCCAATATAAGTGAAAATAAACATTATAATCAATTAAATATTCCCCCATTAAGAAGTCATCCACTTTTGCCTAGGAAATATTTTCACTTAAAATATTATTTTCATCAAATATCAAACTTGCCAAAATAATCACCTCAATTGTTGGAGACCAGACTAAATAAACTAACCTGCCAGAAATAGCCACTGCACTAAACTGTTGTACTGTTGCTAAATATAGCCCTGCCAAAAATACTACTTACTAAAAATAGCATACTGCTAAAAATAGTAAGTTATTCCAAACTCATTTTGAGCGCAAATCGGGCAGCCGTCG
This sequence comes from Sequoia sempervirens, assembly GCA_007258455.2. Classification (NCBI taxonomy): domain Eukaryota; kingdom Viridiplantae; phylum Streptophyta; class Pinopsida; order Cupressales; family Cupressaceae; genus Sequoia; species Sequoia sempervirens. The sequence continues at coordinate 11,283 of VDFB02074109.1, read as the reverse complement.
TAACTTACTAAAAATAGTAAGCCCGGAAATGTCCTCTGTTTCAGTTGCATGTCATATCACCGCGAAGCTCTTTGAAAACCCAGAAGGAATCCGGAATCCAAATTGCAAAACATCAACATGCAAGCCTCCAAAACTGCCAAGAAAATAGCTAGAAATGCAAGTCATTATCTTGTCATGCATGTTACCTCATCCAGAAGCTCTCCAAAAACCCAAAAAACTCCACCAGACATGCATCATAAACTCTCGCATGCAAGCCTTCAAAACCTCCTATAAAAGTGGAAACCCTAATTTCCATTTCTGCTTAGACTACGAGTTTCCGGAAATAGGCTAAATCCAAATGAAGAGCGTAGGGCTAAACTGGGGACATTACAGGGCGAAAGCTTGGGGCATTACATTTGGTATAAAAGCCTATGTTGCAATATTAGGAGCTCTAGGTTGTGTGTTTGCTTATACTTTGCATACATTAATATTCATGTATTTGAATTGACATGTTAGTGCTAATCCATGCAACTTGCTTGTGAAGGAAAATGCCTCTATGGAACTAACCACTCATCAAGGAGGCCTTGACTGAGAATTTTTGAAGATCCAAAATGAGGAGACACTAATAGTGAGGCATGCTCAGCTTGAGGAAGCTATTGGTATGCAATAGATAATGGGATTGTTGCAAGAGCTACTTTCAAGGTTTCCCCCTAGGTAGGAGGAAGCATGGGAAATTGGTTCTCAGCCATCTTAGGGGAATTCTGCTATTGTAATGATTCAGGGTTATGTTATGTAATCTAATTGTTGGGCACTTGTGCTCAAGAAATCTTCTGTGGACGAAAACCCATAGGGGACTTTGATTAGTGGACGAAACCCCATTGGTCGCTAGAATCAAAGGACAAAAACCCTTTGGTTCTTTGGGAGCATTCTCACTCAAGGAGTGCATTAGAACTTCAAGGAGTTGCAAGAAAGTTCAATTGTTTTATTGAGCATTGTTGTTGCAGAATTGTATTTGTTGTTTGCTGCTATTGTAATAACTATCATAACAGTCCCATTGACAGTGGAATTCATAACTATATCAATATATGAGCGGTGAAAATTTCTAAGTCATTTGTGCAAGATTGTCTATGTTATTGTGTTATTTGAGTATGATTAATTGTTGTTGTTCATGATTCAAGTCTGATTATGTTTCAAGTCCATTATCTTTAATAAATTTAATGGAAAGGGCCATGACATAAGATCTCACAATCAGCCCCTAAATAAGCCTTCTAGATGGTATGTCACTTGACTCTTCTAAGAGCCTAGATAAAGATAAAGATGGATATTGTGCTGATTTGGTTGACTTGATGAACTTATAGCAGGTTTTCAAATTAACTATCTCAAGGTTCTGATGAGATTATTATCTATCAGTAACTAACACTTTCATTCATTTTTTTTGTGGGTCTAGAGTCCCTAACTTTAGGTATCTTTAGCCAAGTTAAAAAGATAAAGAAAAAAAAGAATCACACCCTTATATTTTCAGCATATATATTGAAAGAAATATAGTTCGGCACTAAAATTACTTGTTTCCATTGATCTCATAACCTAATTTTCCAAAATCACTTATAAATGCAGAAAATTATTAAAACTTTGGCATTTGGATTATCACAAATAAAGAAAAATATAAGCTTCAAAATCCAAAAGTCTTATAAAAAATAAACTCGCTGTAATTAATGCTCAAAACCATTGGAAATGTTAGTGAATGTTTTCATTTTGAAAGAGTGTTGTCAATTGGTGCTCATGCTATAACCCAAATTAAATATCAACTTTGAACATTAATTACATTTTCAAGCAAATAGAGGTAGGCCTCAATATGGAGATCACAAAAAATATCCAGGAGAAAACACAAAGGAAGACAAAATGGCATCATCCGACATCTTGCAATCATTTGTAACATGGCAATCGACCCTAGTTCCACAATTTATTTTTCATGAAATCGGCATTTCAAACCCAGTCAAACTAAGTTGAAAACTTCTTAATTTTATCTTAGCCAATCTTCTTAAGTTGTCTTACACACCTACTTAATCTGCTGGCCTGCCTGCTTAACTTGCCCTTCTGCATTATCTTAATTAATTCAGCACTAACCACATTGACCAGCGTCACATCAGTCACTCTTCTTTTTCAATTAGAAATGAATAAGTAGGTAAATTGGCGACCAAGTTAACTCATCATTTGGGCAATTTCACATGTTCAGTTCCCCAATATAAATCCCGAAGAAGAACATTTTGAAGCAAGCTACAGCTATTGTCAATCCTATGGTTGACCAGATGCTCCACAACATTGCATTTTGTAGGAGTGGTGAATTTTAGGCGTTTTGACTGCCACAATTGCTTCCTGTAAGTACCTTGATCAAGTACAAAGAAAAATCTATCATGTTTTGAACTGCTGCTGTGATTTTTCCCGAAGCTTTGTGGTGTTCACTTTCTGCAACAATAAGTTCACTGGAGAACAGTTTGAGATTTCATCTTTGAATGATGGAATTTGACAGTTTTCATTAGGTATGAAAACCCTATTGAATTTGTTCGACTGAATAGCTTTTTTTTAACATGAAAGCAATGAATGCTGTGCATACAGGGTTGTTTTGGCCAAAAGTTTACTGCTGATGCATTCAAAAGCAACACTTATTAGCTTACCAAGTCCTAGTTAGAGTGATTGTCCGTGCCCACACTTATTAGATGAATTATATGCTAATTCAATCTTTCTTAGCATTGTAAACAGTACTCAATTTTGGTGGATGCCTCATTACCCAATCAAGTCCACATTGCTGGGTGCTTTTGATGATGCTCGCATTCAGTGGATAACTCATTAGCCAACCAAATGCTAACTAGGGTGGTTGACGATGCCGATGTTCAGTAGATGAATAATTAGACAACCAAGTACATATTACGATGTTTGATGATGCCCCTGTTCAAGAATGGCCTATAAGCTAATCAAATTTCTTTATGGTGGCTGAAAATTACAATGATCATTGAATGATTAGCGAGCCAGCCATTTCTGAGAGGGATGGTTGAAGAATCAACCATAATGTAAGGGACCACAGCAACCTGAGTGCAATGGATACAATGAATTGTACATTATTAAGTTATTCAAATAATAGTTATGATATCTTGTTATGGTTGGTCGACAAAGACAGAGATGGTCTGGCTCCAAAATTAGTAATGACATATGGAAATGAAATTAAAGAGATGCCCATTCATAAGACACAGTAAAGAAGATCATTATGTTTTGATAGCTAACTTGTGTGAAGTGTATGCCCAACAGCCTATTTTTTGGCCTCATCAAATATTACTGCACAGACGCCCATGACGAATATCAACCAATTTGGTTGGGAAAATACATCCACACAAATCTTTCAAGCATTAGAAAACAATTGGAAAAGTCAGGCATCAATTCGAACAAAGATTCAAAGACATAACCAAAATATATATGAGAATAAGTGAGAAGAAACAAAGATGCACACGACCATGGCGAATATCAAACAATTTGGTTGGGAGAAAACTTCCACACAAATCTTTCAAGCATTAGAAAAACAATCGGAAAAGTCAGACATCAATTCGAACAAAGATTCAAAGATATAAAGAAACTATAAATGAGAATAAGTGAGAAGAAACAAAGATACCCAAAATGTCTACTCCGGCCAAAAGCCCAACAAGAATAATATCTCAAACTTGTGATCTCAAATGTATCAGTTCAGCTGCAATCCATTTCATCGTCACCCATTTTTATAAAAATTCTCCTCCGGAATGCCTTAGTGTCTACAGAAAATGTCTACGACAAATTACTTTTTCTCGGATGCAAGTACCAAATTACTTGTGATCTCAAATGTACCAGTTCAGCTGCAATCCATTTCATCGTCACCCATTTTTATAAAAATTCTCCTCCGGAATGCCTTAGTGTCTACAGCAAATGCCTACGACAAATTACTTTTTCTCGGATGCAAATACCAAATGAATGGAGAGCCAGGGCACATATTTCCCTCTCTCTGGTTCCAGGGGACAAAATTCATGGAAAGAAAGAAGAGTTCGCCTTAGGTGCCGATGAAATGAAATGAAATGAAAAATTTTAATGACGTCCACGAGGCCAAAGAAGCCTAAGGGACCCAAGACCAGCACAAGAGCCACCCATAAAAGGCCCTAAGCAGATTGTAAACTCCGTTCAAGATCAGCCCTCCTGCAGTGAATTTTGATGATGAAGTTTGCAACTTTGTCTAACCTTGATTCTTCAAACAGAGTATTTAAATTATCGACCTGCACGGTGACCCCATAACTAGCCCGGATGTCTTTATACGCTGAACACTCCATGGTGAAATGCCATTCCGTCTCCACCATACCCATGTTACAAAAACGACATTTTCTATTTTCCCACTCCTCTTTAGGAACCACCCACCTGCCCGTTTCGCACCTAAGATGATGCGAACTAGTACGCAATTGGGCAATCAACATTTTTGCTTTCCATTTGATATTCGCGCCTATATAGGCCTTTTCTTCGTGATCCCTCGTGGGATTGAATTCTTTGATATAGTAATCCTTTTTGCGTCCTGCTTTTTTCATCCATATAGCATATTTAAATTTTTCTCTCACATATTTTTTTATTTCTTCATTTGTGTTTGGGCATTCATGCATCTCAACATCCCATTTTTTCATCCATTTGATATTTTGTTTCATCCAGGTGTTCTTTCTTCTAGTTAGCTCTTCTTTCATGATTAACTTAGGCCACCGATGACTCTCCATATTCTGGACCTTCTTTAGGTAGCTTAATAACCGAATCATCGCCGAGGCCTCCAAGGGAAAAGTACCGGTCTCAGCCAATAAAATCTCATAGGGCACTGTAGTCTTAAGCTTGAGGCTGCTTATAATTAGATGTTTTTGTATTCTTTCCACTTGTCTCCATTTCTGGTCTGACATATTGCTGCCCCAAATTTCACACCCATATAGAATCACCGGAGTGACAAGAAGCCCAAAAAGCGTTCTTTTAGTTTTCCAATCCCATAATTCAGCATTTCTACATCTATTTTGGAGAGAGTATAGCGCTTTCCAACCTCCCTGAATTCTTTTTGCTCTACATGTTTCCCAACTAAGTTTGTTGTGAAAATCAAGCCCAAGGTACTTGTACTCTTCCACTATTTCCAACGGTCTACTTTCAAAGAGAAATTCAATTTGCTGTTTTTTCCTCCGCAGCGAGAAGATCATTATTTTGGTTTTGCTAGTGTTCACTTGCATCCCGACCTCTTGACAAAACGTTTCAAGAGCCTTCAAATGTTTTCTCAAATCAAGCGCAGTTTTAGCAATTAAAATGAGATCATCAGCGTATAAGAGCAATTTTATTACAAAATTGGCCAAATGAATGCCATTCCCACCAACCTTGCCTAACCATTCTTCCAACTTATCAATGTAAAGCCCAAATAACGTTGGGGAAAGCGGGCAGCCTTGCTTGACACCAACATCGCTGCCAAAGGATTCTGACATACCATCATTGGTTCTGATTTTAGCTCTGACCTGCTCGTATAGCCTATGAACAGCCGCCCTAAGCTCATGCGGAACTCCCAAATCCTCCATTCTCTTCCATAACTTACCCCGCGGCACCGTGTCAAAGGCTTTTTTAAAGTCAACAAAGCAGCAATAAGCTTCATCGCCTTGAACATCCCAAATTTTCTCAATCAAGAATCTAAGGGTAACCCCATGGTCAATAGTGGAATGTTTGGGCCTAAAACCAGCTTGTCCCTCAGCTCTTTTTCCCTCTTGTTCAGCCCAACTGCTAATCCTACGCTCAATCATGCTTCCAAAAAGTTTTCCAAGAAGAGGATTAATCATAATAGTGCGGTAGTTTGATGGGTTATTTATGTCACCACTTTTGTGCAAGGGAATAACAACACTAGTGGTCCATCCTTCCGGAAAGCCTTCTTGAATAACCCTGTTGAAAATGCCCCTGATACAGGGTGCAAGGACCTCGATACCCCACTTTAGATGCTCTGCTTGCAGCCCATCAATATCTTGTGCTTTCCCACCTGCCAACCTTCTTATGCCTTGACTAACATCTTCAACGGTGAACAATTCAATGTCTGCGTTGATTATTGGAGGTCTATGTTTCTCCTGCTCACGCTCATAGAGAAGTTTTGCATAGTCTAGCCATTGCGAGCTTGTAATATTATTTTCTATTTGTTTTCTTTTCTGCTGTAGCTCCTTCCAAAATTTCTTGGGATTGTTCTTTCCAAGGGTAATCAGCTCCAATCTTCTTGTACTTACATATTTTTCTTTTTTACTTCGTATCACCCTTTCATACTCTTTCTTGTTTTCTATTGTCATTCCCTCCTCACGGAGCTTCCTTTTTATTAACTTGCACTCTTCATCGAACCATGGGTTTGCTGGAAAAGTATTTGCATTTCCTCTCTTGGGTTTACTCCTCTTACACTCATCCAAAGCTTTGTGTATTAGAGGAATCAATCACGTGTCCGCTCGTAACACGCCCTTGCACTTCTTTACGGGCCTCCTATGTCCACGAGATAGATTTGAGGAATTTAAATCTATTTCTACTTGTGAACGATCTTCTTATAAAAAAATTGATCCTAATTAAGCCCATAGCCGTTCCAGAGGTTTCTCTATGGCATTGGGAGTTGGAACTATAACCTCCCCCTCCCCCCAAAAAAGAAAGTCACCTCCACTCACTCAACTCCTACTTTTACTATTATTTATTCCTTTATTAATCATATTCTATTACTGGCAATCGCACTTTGGGGTGCAATGGGTACGCCAAAGATAATATAATAAACTTTCTGTTAAATTTGTTTATTAATAAATAGAAAAATCGATTTAGAGTCATAAAGTACATATTTTATTTTTTACTTAATTCCTTAAGAAGTTGAAGTCTTGTGAGTTGAGTACACCAAGTAAAACTTAAACCCCCTTAATAAAAAAACATTGATTGAAAATAGAATTTGAGTGGCAGAAATGTTTTTTATAATAGACAGTCAAGAAGCAACTTAATAATATGTTGTAATTCTATTCAAAACAATGATTCAACTGTGTTTCTTGAATATATGAGTTGCACGAGAGGCCTTGATTTGTAGCCAACTAAAGTCCAAACACTTATAGGAATGAACCATAAGCAAAGAAGCAAGGAATGAGTTCACAAGGCTCAATAGATTTCGACTAATGAACATAAACCCACAAGTCCAATATATTCCTCTAGAAATATCCCCAAATCTAAAAGCATTCTAGGACATATTTTTCCAAAATGTCTATACTTGTCTTCAGACAAATGAGAAGCCCATCTTTGTGATAATCTAATATTGTTACTACGTGAGAAAGCATGTTTCTCGCATCCCTCCACACTATAGAGGCTTATCATGTAGAGAGCTTCCAATCACCTTAAGAGCAAGTGGTAATCTCCAATGATTGGCAGTTGGTAAGCATATTTGTGACCGTAACATCTATATAGTGTAATCCTCAATTATACACAATACATAATTTAAATTTAGGGTGTGTTGCGTGCTTGTTGATATGGGAAAGAAATTTTGTCCAAATGCCCAAAAGTAGAAAAGGGACAAAGCATCTACTTCTCTTAATAATTGCATGTCATACTGGCAATCAGCTTTGACAAGGCTATCTCTAGTTGTGTTCACAGTCTTGTATCCTTTTGCTTTAAACAATAGTTTTTCAAGGTGATGATTTCTCCATACATCATCCAGTACAACCAAAGTTGTCGGAGATTTCATTTGGCTAAGCCTTTGTGAAAATCAGATATGTGACCACGAACTATCTTATCGCACATTCTCTCAATAGTTACCTTGAGATTTGGAGACTGCAAACAATGTTTTCTTGGTGAAAATTATGTAATCAACTCTCGACAGATTACACAACTTGGACTTCAGCCACAGCTATGTGAGATATGAATCTCTCCTCTCGGAAAGGGGAGGCGCCCTTCTTACTGCTAAGAGAAACAATAGTAAATCACAAAAGTAATTACACAATGTACATGAAATTCACGGAGTGGGGGGGGTGTGTTACATTCATCCTTCTCTCTTTTTTCAGAGAAGATGTTTACAATGTTTCACGTGTTGGAAGTTCCAAATTCTTGATAACTTAAAACTAGCAACCAGCAGTAATGCCAATATCTCTATCTCGTCAAAGCGAAGCGTAGAGATACCAGAAGTAATTAACAACAAACAAAAATAAAGTAAAAAGGGAAAGCTCACGAAGGCACAAAGTCGTTCCGTAGCTTTATCAATGTTGGATCTGTAGATGTATCGTTTGCTACGTTAGAAGCACAAAGTCTTCTTAGACGCAACAATTCTTCAAACAGCATGAACGATTACAAGCACAAAGTCTTGTAGATCATCCAACAAAAGTATTAATAGCACGAACGATTACAAGCACAAAGTCTTGTAGATCCTTCGACAAAGTATCCAAGAGAATGAATAATTATAAGCACAAAGTCTTATAGATTATCCAACAAGAACATGCAAGAGTATAAATGATTATAAGCGCAAAGTCTTATAGATCACTCAACCAATGATAAACAAAATAACAATGCAATCTAAATAATAGATGTAACACAAAGTTTACATCAACCACTTAGAGTCTTTCAGATTCCTCAAACTAATCACTACCAAATCAAATCAACTTACAAAAGTATTGAATCCAACGCAAAGTCTGGCTTGCAATCCTTTTCTTTATTGATTGAATCTCATTCACAAAGTATGAACGCAAAGTTTCACAAGTTTGCTTACAAAAGGGCAGCACTTCGTTGCAATAGACTAAAAGATAATATTACAATGAAAATCCCTCACATTATATAGAAAGAGGGATGAGCAAAAGAAGGAAAGAGATTGAGAAAATCAGGGAGAGTTAGGTGAGCGATTTTAGGAAATCTCACCTAACTTTGACCAAAGTCAAAGTGTAATTTGTTTTGAAAATATTACATCTTTTAACTTGGTGTAATTACAATTTACAAAATGACATTCGAAAATGTCGAGAAATATTTACAAGATGCATAATGGGATGCACCGGAAATGTCTAACACTGGAGAATAGGAGGCCGCTTCACGTCTCTTTGCATTGGGCGCCGAAGTCTTCAAATTTCCTCCTAGTCTCCTGCACGAACTTCTCATCTGGACCAACGGTGTAATCCACAATGGTGTGAATTCTCGTGATCGCATCTCATGGCGATGAGTGAACCTTTTTGCACCCGCCAAGATGCCCTTCAGTTGTCCAATGTGAGCCTTTGTATCACAAAATGATATTCAAATGGGGTTTCCGAGAAGCGTGAGTCAGCCGACAAATCGGATGGCTTCCTTTGAAGATCGTGGATATCAAGGGCCGTAGGAAGATACGATTAACTCAAGAAGTTGACCAGCAACTCTTCGATGCTTTTGTTAAGAATGTTACATGCCCGTCGACATCTTCCTGTACTTGGTAAAGATCTTCAATGAGAGATTGAACCACTTGAATCCTGTGTTTTAGTGATTCTCTTACCTCTACAAACTTTTCTTTGTCGGGAATTACCCCAACCTCCACCAATTTGTTGAGCTTTACCTGTTTCATTTCCGACCATGACAACAGGCATTTTTCCATGTCTCTGCGCTCCTGGGAAAGTACGCTCTTTTCTTTATCAAGCTCTGTGGTGAGCTTGGCTAACATGGTGGTTTTCTCATCCGCAGCCAAAATTATCTGAGATCCGTGTTCGATGATCTTTTCAACAAAGTCATACAACACCCTGCCTTTGGAGGCGAATTTCTCAGCTTTCTTGACAGCTGGGTCTTCAATACTTACCACTGTCAGCGGTTGTGCATTGCTTGGAGAACCGGAAAGTCTCTTTACAACAGTGGCATAATGCTCTGCCCTTTGTTTGTACATGTTACGAGATTGCTCAACTTTGTCCAGCCTTCCTGCTAAGATATCCAAAGTGACTTGCGCATCGGCTTTTGCACTTTCGTTGGTAACCTTGCCAAGCTGGACCTTTGTCACTGTGTAGTCCTCCATATTGACATCACCTTCTTGATTCGGTGGTATGCCAATTTCAGCATACTTGTGGCCAGCCTTATCAACATTCAGCCTCGAGTATACTTTTGCCTTCTTCTTCCCTTTGGCCTTTGGAAGAACTATCTCTTCAAGGTCGAGCTCCTCTGGAGAAATCATTTGCTTTTTACGCTTCGACACTTGAGATATTAGCTAAGGAGGAAGAAAAGAAGTGTGAACTTCTGGATTTACTGTCAAGTCAGTCACCATTGCCACCTCTGAAGTTATTGTCACATCTGAACTCACCATTGGTATTGTGACAATTGGAGAAGTGTTTGTCATCATCGCTCCTGTAGTTGACACATTGAGCTGATCACGCATTGACTCATTCATGAAATGATTGAATTCGTTCTCAGAAGTGATATCATACGTTGGCGAAGACAAGCTAGGAATGGACGATGGTGGGCTTGATAGTATATCAACCGTATGGATGCTTGTCACTGAAGGAGTATCAAGCTGGGTTGATGCTACAGGGATAGGGGATATCTCAGCTGCAGGAATGCTTGTGGTAGGAATAGGTGACGAGGGAACAGGAGGTGGAGGAGTTCTTGACTCAAGAGGGGTATGAGGAACGTTTGAAATCACGGGCGATGATGTTCTGCGGATTTCCTCAACTACGTTCTCGGGAGAAGTAGTTATTTCTTCATCATGCTCTGGGTTCCCAAGATCACCCTCTTGTCTCCTCGGGATTCCGCTCACTCTCGCTCGCCTTCAGATCCTTCAATCTTCATCGACTCTTGCCCGCTGTAAAACCTTCGCATCTGAGTCCGCTTCGGCCGATTCTTCATCTTCAGCGGATTGGTCGCTTGAAGTATCTTCTTCATCGGAATCTACCTCCTCTAGAATGGGCTTTTTACCCTTAGAGCGAGATGGATGAGATTCCGTCTTTTCTGTCTCTTGGACAACCTGGGTATCTTTCTTACCAACAGTGAACTTGATCCTAGGGCCTCTCCGCGAAGAAGTGGGAACGGCCGCTAACTTGTTTTTGTCGCGAAGTTCTTGCTGTTGGCGTGCTTCTGCCTCAGACTCTTCTCCTTCTGAGTCTGTCCTGAAACTTTTCATTGTATGACCATGTTTGTGTAACCATTCTTCTGTGTTGGCTAGAATTGGTCTCAGCCTTTCTCTCATGCTGGTGACCTCTTTTCTAGACCACTGTATTGCAGGCAACGGCCTCTTGAACGCTTTGCTCATCATAGATAAATACTATGATATCACTCGATCCTCAAAAATCCTCTCGTAGGTCACCGATACCA
>VDFB02074108.1:0-19873 GCA_007258455.2 Sequoia sempervirens | reverse complement strand
CTTGAACTTTTTATATGATTTGAAAAAGTAATATTCATAGGGCTTAATAGGTTCCATAGGCTCGGGCCAAAATAAATCTAATGAAAAGTTCCCTCAAGACAACATAGGATTAAATCCACTATGATACATAGTGAAGATATCATTTCCAAATGGAAACTTTAAACACTTATGCACAACTAAAGGGGTGAAATTTAAGGAGAGAAGCCATGGATAGCCTAAATTCACATGAAATTGGTTCAATTATAGGATGTTGGTAAATGAGACATTTAATGCTTTTGGTCCAACTTTTTAAGGGAGATCTATCAAGCCCATTATAGGAAAATCTAAACCATTGTGCATCTTGATCCATTCTTTCAATTTATCATATGTATATTGATATATTTCATGCACAAATAGGAATTCTTCAGTGATCACATTCTCTCCACATATAGGATCAATTAATATCCTATTAATAGGCTTATCATTGATTCGACTAGCTATGTAAAGAGGACCATTAGGTCGACGTTTAAGGATGTCATTTTGTGAGAAATTAATATCCAGATGATTTTTAGTTGAGCTGTTACGAGGTATAGCTTCAATAAATCCTACCATTTTAATCTGTTGTTGTTCATTTCTATCTTTAATGTTTTCATCATCCGTGTCAACATTCATCGCATCATTCTTTGTTTTACTAGCTTTAATAAGGTTGATTGTTGCATGTATGTCATTATTGTATTGTTTATTCAAGTACTCATGAAAGAAGCAACTAAGCCTATAGAAAATATGCATTTTGTTTCTAGTTTTAAGCAATTTTCTTAGGTTTTGTATAATAGGAACCAAGCTAATGTCTATGCTTTCACTTAAGGATATGGTCTTGTAAGTTTTCTAGGTTTTCATCTAATCTGTTTATGTCTTCTTGTGAGAAATGAACATCATGCACATCAATGTGAGTCATGGGAGACAAAGTATGCAAACTATGAGCCATGGACAATTGATGATCAACACTATCAGAAAGAGAGATAGAAAACCCAATATCCATGAAAAGTGAGATATCACAGGATGACATGAGCCTCGAACTACATCTCATAATAGTATTGCTAATAGGATAGCAAGTTGTACAAATCTCATAAGAGTTTTACAAACCTAGTGTGCAAACCCGAAATGGAAGGAGGCAATGTAATGACCTAGAATGAAATGCAATTTTTAGATTCTGAAAAATGTAATTTACTGATTACACAATGTAATAAACTAAAAATGAAATGTTGTTAATGTAATTTTGAATTTTGACAATGCACTAGATGAAGTAAATTAAGGTATATGCAATGAATTTAATGAAATAGCAAATCAAAAAGTTGAAATAGGAAAGTAACATAAGCATACAAAAGCTTAAAACTAACATTACAATTTCCAAAATATGTAGATCAAGATTTATCAGGGACTCACTTGCCGTAAGGGTGAATGGGTCCTCGATAAGGATTTCTAAAATGTTTTGGCTGGTTTATGTATTTTTCAATGCTTTTTAGATGTGAGAAAGTTCAGGTCAAGCCTGATCAAGGACTCATTCACTAGTAAAGGTGAATGGATCCTTGATGAGGGTTTTTTAGCTATTTTTGAAAGATTTTTAATTTTTCTACAACATCTTTCAAATTTAGGTTTGAGATAGTAACTTTCAGTTTCAAATTTTTTGGAAATGCAATATGAAAAAGTAATGAAATGATGAATGCAAAGACCTAGTTTGAAATACAATTTTTATTTTATTTTCAAATGCAAATTTATGAGATCTAAATAGTATACAAAATGAATGATTTTTTTTTGTATTTTTTAGATTTAAGAAATGCAAAACAATGCAATTCTAACATCCTACATGAAATGCACATTTGAATGCAAAGAAACCCTAAATGAGATCTAATTCAATGCAAATGCAATGCAAATGAAATTCAAATGAATGCAAGATCTAACCTAGGATGAGAAGAAAGACTCCAAGTTTAGAAAATTAAAATATTCAATAGTTTGGGTTGACCAAAATGAAACATAGAAAAATAGGGTTTACTATCATGAGTGAATAAGATGATAAACCACTATGATTCTTAGTGGATGTTCCACTCAATTATGAAGGAAAAAATTGCATAAATAACAATTAGAAATTATTCATGATATGCAGAACCTGGAGGCGGAGATAGAGTCTGTCCTGAAGACTCTGGGTTGATTGTGGTTGGTCTTTTGTTGGCTCTTCTGCTGGACTTTTTTGTTTGACCTTCCTGGTCTTTTGAGGGTGGCTGCTGCTTGTTCTGGTCTTTTCCTTTTGTGCAACTAGTTTTGTTTGCTAGACTTTTCTATCCTTTCTTTTCTGTTGTAAACTTTGTGGTTTCAGGTCTCTGTAAAACCCATTTTACCCTTTATCAAAAACAATTAGAAATTATTCCTAACTATTATACCAACTATGAGGGAAGTTTTGAGAAGCTAGAATTGTGTGTACCTTCTTGCAAGAAGTTTTTTTTTAGGTCACAAACAACTCATTCACCTTTAGTGGTGAATGGGTCCCTGTTAGGATTTTTGAAATTGAGATATGGGTTATATTCCTTGGTTTTTTCCCTCTGAAATCCTCGGCGATCAGTTCCTTAAACAATTTTTGTAGACTTCTTTTTGTGTTCTTGCAATATGGATGACAATTTTACAACTTGACAACTTTAACAATTTTGCTCCAATCTTGCTCTCCACTTGATCTTCAACCTATAAATCTACAAATACACATTCAGGAGGAGAAAAATTTGTTTATTTTTAGTGAATAGGGATTTTTCTAGGTCAAACCCCTTGTATGTAATTAAACCAAATGATGAAATAATGAAATTGAAGCATGAAACATGAAATATGCAATGTTGATACCTTAGAAGTTATCTTCGAATATAAATATACATAATAGCATGAAGTGTCCATGAAGAATGTAGATCTTGATCTCAAATTAGATGTGAAATAATGCTTGCAAGGAGACCCTCAATGCTACATCAACAATCTGACCTGAACAACATGCTTGAATGCACTATTCGTTTGACATGATGAAATGGCCTTAAATTGCTACAATAGAACTTCACTAATCTACCTTTGAATTCCTTTGAAATGTTCTTGTGAACTCTATAATGCTCTTTCTCTATAATGCATGGTTGAGGTTTTTGCCTATGCTCAGTATATCAAGAACAACCTAAAATTTATGATTAAGATGCCAATTAAACATGTGATGGTTGTGTGGATGTGTTTTCTTGGCCCTTATAGATCACATATGCATATAGGTTTTAGAGTATTTACAATGATGTTACTTTTTTACTTGGGTCCTAAAAAAGTTGGGACTTATCTTTTATGGGATGCTTTGAAGAGAACCACAAATAAAATTTCAAGAAGCCATAACAATAATATCACATAAACTCCTTGATTTATAAGATCTTAATGCTATAGACACCTAAAATCATCTCTTGAATAACAACAAAATATCTTAATTTATATCTTTTATGGGATGTTGTGAAGAGAACCACAACAAAATATCAAGAAGCCATAACAATTATATCACAGACTCCTTGATTTATATCGTAATGTTTTAGACACCTAAAATTTGAATGCTATCTAGAACCACAACAAATTTTATATGAATTCCTTATGTTGTAGCCCTCAACCTCAATGCTCCACTTAGACTCATTCTTTCTTCACCTACTAGATAGCTTTTACAAACCATAGCACCATTTTCTTGGAGCATTAAAAATGAAGTATAAATCTCTATCAAATACTTTTCTCTTGTGCTAACAACCTCAAATAAGAACTCTTGGCATCATACCATAAAAAAATTAAAAAATACCAACAACTAGAAACCCTATGATAAATCCAAGTGCTAAAGAGCTACCAACAACCACAACCATGCTAGATTGATAGATACAAGACATCTTAAATGGAGAGATTACCCCAAGATAAATAGACATGACATAAACAAAGAAGTAATTTTGTGCATGGTATACATGTTTAATAAATTTTCATGATAATAACATCATCAAATACTTTGTATAAACATATCATTCTCCTACATGCAAACAAGAATTGACCCTTGTAAGTAATTACCACACTTTTCAAACAATTTCGATATACCATTGTAATCAATTGCATACATTCTTGTGATGGAAATTTAACATTCTATAAATACACTTTATTTTCATCATTGTATATATATCCTTATTCTACATTTTTTAATCACATAAATTTAAGTTCCTATTTATTTGTATACTATTTCCATTTAAGTTTTTGAATGTGTTGTTTTAATAAGTTACATACATATTGTTCTATTTCAACCAATATGTCTACACAAAATCAAACAAGTGCCACGTAGTGGCGAGTACTTGCATTTGTAGTATTCTAATTAGAGATTTGTAGAGTTGGAATAAAAATAAATGTAAGTTTAATTAATGTGAATAAAATTAAATGTATTTTTTTTAATTGTTGTATTTTAGTTTTGACTTTTCTATTTTGTGTTTTATTTGATTAATAGCATTGGTTTTTTTATGTGTTTTGGTTATGTAATGTAAATATCTTGTTTGATGTTAAATATTTGAAAATAAAATAAATTGGAATAATTTTTTATTGTTTGGTGTTATTTTTCTTTTTTGTAAATAAAGTTTAATACATTTGAATATTTATATAATGAACCATGAATTATTTGTACTAGACATAACTATGACTAATAAAGTTGAAGTTGAGTTTGTTGTTTAAAATACATATTTGCTAAACATTAAATAATCAAATGATTTATTATTAAAAATAATTCTTAGACTGATTCTAGTTGATTTAAAATTTGATAGTGAAATCTTTAGTTGAAGTTAAATATACTATTAATATAATAAATATATTATATTCGAATTTAATATTAATAATTTATAAATTATATTATATAAACTAAGTAAATAGATAATATTATACTATTAATATATTTTAAAATACTATTATAATTATTAATATAGTGATTTACTATTATATTAATTATATTAATAGTAATAATATAATAATATTAATTTTATAATTAACATAGTAGTCAATTAAGATAGTTTATTAATATATATAAATATATAATATGAATTAATATATCCCACATGTTCATTCACAAACACATCTCACGAAAAAAAAATCTTATTAATGAAAAGAAGAAGTAGCACATATATAATCAAACTATACCATAAAATATTAAAAATATAGATAAAGATATTAGTTTAATGGAAATAATAATACTATTTTTTTATTTTAATAGTGTGAATCTAAATCTCTATAAAATAGTTAATTGATTTTTGTAAGATTTTATTTAATAAAAAAACAACAATTACATACATTAAAAAAATCATTCTTAAAAAGAGTCAAAATAAATAACATTTTTTTGTTTTAAGAGATTTAATGAAATGATTTTAATTTTTGTTTAAATATTGTTTTTGATTGGTTGAAAACTAAATTATTAATAACTAGTTAACTAAAAAAAGTCAATAGTATTATGCCTAAAGCAAGTACTAATAAGACAAATAATCATTTGCATTAATTTAATTTTATTTATTGCCTTTTTAGATTATCTAAACTATTTTCTATTTCAACCAATAGATATGTCTACACAAAATAAAATACTTTCATACAATTATTAGATGTAACCCATTACACACCTAAGGTGCAAGAGCTAGTTCTAATTCAATGATGTGGATGGAATACCATCCATATTTCCTTGCTCGATAAGAAGCTTTCGTCGGTGAAAGTGATTTCGTTACCGAACACAATAATTGCGTAGTTTGAGACGATTTTTACTGTTTCAGAAGTTAGTGCATCATAAAGTTGAGCTCTATTGTTTTGGTCTTACACGGAAATTTTAAGATTCGTATATATGTAATACAAGATTCTTAAAACTCATTCAAGATTTTTTGCGTTTCTCTGACGTTATCCCAGGTGGATCTGTTTCTCGTATATTCCAAACACTGTTTTCACTCTGTTTAACAATCACAGTGCAAAATGTTAATTTTTTGCCTGCCTCTCGCTACTTTTATCAGAGTTCGCCATTCTATCACTGGTAAATTATTTTTATGGACAGTTTATCGTTTTGCCACTCAGCTTACCAACGTGTAAAAGTAACAATACTACATTTATTTTATAAATTATTTTTAACCCTTCAGTATTTTGATCGTTAAGAAAGGTCATTGTTATTGGAGAAGATAAACTTTATGTCACTTTTAGTTACTAATATATCTATTGTTCTAAGAAAGTATTTAAAAAATGTTAGATTACTTTCAGGTATTTATGAGGTTATAAAGAAAACAAGTTTGAGCTGTTATTGAATGGTAAATCAGCTGTTGTTTAAGGATAAAAATCTTTAAAACGTCAAGTAAAAGTTTCTAAAATCTTACCTATTACATAAAAGTCAGATAAATGTTGATTTGATAATTGGATGAGAACATTTTATGTCCATTTACATGTCAATTTGATGGTAACTTTCTTTTTTCATTTGCATTGCTTTATAGGCCTCAAATTTAATGCTCTATTTAGCGGTTTTTTCAATTTTATTAAAATTTATTAGATCGTACAGTTTAACTTGCAATTTTTATTAAACCGTAAAAAAATATTATAAGAAAATATAATATTATATTTTAATTTATAATATATATCATTTTATAATATTTATTATAAAAAGACGAATAATTAGAATTAGAATATAACTTTTTTGAATATTTTGTAATATGAATTTAGAAAGTTTTGTTAATTGCTAATTATCACAGTAAATTTAAGATTTTTATATTTATTATTAATAATTATCATTGCTCTTTAGTTTTTCAAGATATTGCATTTATAAAAGATTTTATATAAAAATTCATAAATTAAATAATTTTTTTGATGATTTATAATTTTCTTAAAATGTCAAATGAAAGACATTTAAATGACCAATGACACTTGGGGGTGACCGTCAAATTCCAAGCCTTGCTTTATGTTTTAAATCCGCATGCAAATATTTCATAATTTATAATACTTAATTTCTTTAAGGGAAAAAACTAGATTTGTCTACGTTTATTTCATTCCATTATTTAATATTTAGTATTGATTTTTTAATCCATCCACATGCAACTATACTTCTTTAGATGTAAGTACTAGTTTAAAATATGTTAAATATTATATATTCATATATAATTTATTCTCTTTAATTTATTTTTTTAAATGTAAAAAAAATCAAATAAATTATTTAATGTTTATTTAATTATACAATTTTTTAAAACTATTATTTATTATTACCTTTATGAAAATATATAATTATTTTATTATTTTAATAAAAGGAACATAATCATGAAGTATTTATATAAAATTGTTAAATTTTTTATTTGAATCATATATTTTATTGTTTTTGTTAAGAGTTCATATCATTATATTCTACCTCTGACTATTATTATAACTAGTGTAGATATACTAGATACCAATTTACAGTTTTTTTTAAAATTATTTTTATTATTAAATAATAAATCAAACTGAAAATAAAAGATAAAAATGTCTGTTAACAGAGTCATTGTCATTATAGATCACCACTTGCTACCATTATAAAAGGCCTCTCATAACAAGTTAATTAAAGTGCACAGATAACAACAGAGATAACTTGCTGACCGTTTTGTAGCGTGTCTGGAACAAGAAGATATGTGTGCCGCAATGTGGTAACGATTGGACTTGACAGGGCCAATGGAGATTATTTCACATTAGCGTGGATTCTCAGGCCCACATTCTTATAATAAATTGAATAATACAGGCCCCACTGTATCACGTACGGGTTTGACATTGTGAAATTGTTCACGGATGCACAATGTTTCATAATTGATGGCTGAGATCACAGAGGCTATAAAATCACCACGAGTCGGGACCTCCTTCTACAAGCCTAAACTTGCAGCATTTCTTTCGGGTTCTGATTTTCTTCTTGTTTTGTTTCAGATACTTAAGAAAAGGCGAAGATGAGAAACGGTGCAGTATTGGTTGCAATGGGTATTATCTGCTTGGTGATGAGCATGGGTTCTGTAGTGGAAGCAGGGCATCACCCTCCACCTCCCTCATCTTCATCTTCTCCTTCCCCGCCTCCACCGCCAGGTTCATCAAGCGGGGGGAATTCGACAAGCTGTCCGCTAAATGCACTGCAATTAGGATTGTGTGTGGATGTGCTGGGAGGGCTCGTAAATCTTACCATTGGAGACCCTGCTGTCAACACTTGTTGCCCTGTTCTGCAAGGCGTTTTGGCAATTGAGGCAGCCCTGTGTTTGTGTACAACTATTCGCCTTAAGCTTCTGAACGTCAATATCATCCTTCCCCTCGCACTCGAGCTCTTTGTTCAGTGTGGCCTCACCCCTCCTCCTGGATTTACTTGCCCACCTCTTACTTAGACATGACAACTCTGCATGATACCACTGCATGATACCACTCTATCTAGTCCGCACGTATACATTTACTATAGGATTTGATCTCATTCAGTATTTGTCCAAGTGTATTCTGTATTCCGCATTATATTAATTTGGCTTCGACTAAGGTGATGAAGTCAGTATTGTATGTGGTTTGCAATATGATGCCAACCGTGGTGGGAGAAATAAAAATAAACTATACTCCTGCTTCGAAATGTTTGCAGCTGGAAAGCTTATTGTAATGTTCTTAAATTTGATAATGGTTTTATATCGTCAGTCAATAGTAAAACCATTTCTACTTTACCCTTAAACGGACTGGTTGTCAAGACTAATGAAAACTTGATGTGCTAACGAAGTTTTATATATAGGAAGGATTGATAACAAAGCATCATTTAGTTTAATTAAATATAATAAATTATTTTTCAATTAGTTTGTATCATAAAATTGAAATTGATTATAAAAAATAAAGAAATCAAAATTTAATATAAATTTTGAAAATTACATAATTTAATTATCACAGTATTTTGTTTTTATTTTGTTGAAGAAGTCTTTATCTATTTATTAGAATGTATTTGTTAAAGTTTGAGACTTTTATGCTCTATTTGTTGATTATTAATTATAAATATACCTCACCTATATTTATATTTATTCATGGGGACTTGAATCTCTAAACACACCAATACTAATGTTATCATATCTAATTGAAAAGAGTCTAGGCTCATACGATTCAATCACCTCAATTTCTGATACCTGTTTGTTGTGGGATAGGTTGTGTTCACGAACATTCAAAGAATCTACCAACTTATTAGGGTCATGTTCTCCTCAGTTAAAGCCCAATTGGACCATTCATATGGTTCTAAGTGAAGGATTCAAAGGTAATAAAAAAGGAGGTAATAGACTTGGGATGATCTATTATGATGATTATATAACAAATTCTTCTAGAATTATTTCATAAAATCTTTCTAAACTAATACCCTAGGATTCTTGTAGATTCTCTCAAACATGATCTCAAAAAATGAATGAAATTTATTATATTAAATATCCAAGTACACAAATAAAATTCACTTTCTCTAATTCTATTCATAACATCAAGTGAATTGGTCAACATGGTGAAAATTTATATTTGGAATTTCAGAGGTTCAATGGGTTGAGATATGTAACTACATAAGTTACTTGGTTCAACTCTACACCCATAAATCTAATCCAAGATGACAAATGAAAGGTCTACTGACTAGGAATAAAAATATGGGTATCTTTGGTAGATGGAATTGGGAAGACATGAGCCTATTTGGTGCATTATTTTGTAAAAAGTAATCAAGGAATATGCAAAACATAAGGGAAAAGAGCATGAGTACAATTTTACCATTAAATTATGCACTACTTTGATGTGCATGCAAACTACTAGTTTCATGTATGCAAAATTAAGACAAGTCATCATTATAAGATAGAAAATTCATCTCCACTAGAGTTTAGGACCTAGGGCAATGAACTTTCTATGCTCCACATTCAAGGATGCCCTAGAGATCTCAACCCAAGAATGGAATAAAGGTAAGAGATCTACTAAGGGATTGCCCTAGGGGTTGAATATAAACTTATGAGGGGTTCACCACCAAGTTAAGACTTTGGAAAGACAATGAAATGCAAAACCCTGATATGATGCAAACTTGAATTAAATGACCTAGAAATGTAAATAAAATAGAATAAAAAATAGTAGGATGAAGTTTGTGCACTTGAAAACTTGAAGATGATTGGAAGTAGTTATGAAATGTTGGAAATTTTGACTTTTTGACATAGTGGGATTGATATGTCATTTTAGACGAATCAGTCTTAGTTCCATATTTTTGCACAGGAGCAAGTTTCAAACAAAAGGGTTTCTAAATCTACAAAAAAAAATTAAAAACACCTATAGTGGGACTCATTCGCCAGTTGTGGTGAATGAGTCTAGTTTAGATTTTCTCGAACTTCAAGGTCTGAATCTGTTCTTCCCAGTCTACTCAATCTTTTCCTCCAGGTTTTCAGATCTAAAACTCTAATTTCGAGGTTGTAGGTGACCTTTTAGTGAAGATTCCAACCTTGCAAATGAGGGGACAATTCCAACAACATTCTCCAAGATTGTAAACTAATCTTCAAAGGTCTTCAAGTATTCAAAGTACCTAGATTTGCAATCAAACAAAGAGAGAGGAAAAGGTGTTGATTGTTAAGGAATAGGGGTTTTCATTGCTCAAACCCCTTGTAGGTAATTAAACCAAATGATGAGACAATGAAATGAAGGCATGAAACATGAAACAAAGAACATGATTCATGAACAATAATACATTGAATGATGCCTTGTAATTGATGTCCTATAAATATGCAACTCAACATGAAATGGCCATGAAGGATGTAGATCGTGATCTTGACAATAGCAGCAGAAGAATGCTTGATCTTGGATCTCCAATGCTACATCACAACACTAGCTCAATAATATGCTTGGTGCTTGATATTTTTGACATGATAATGGATCTTGATTTGCTACAACAATTGATGGAGAATTATGTTCTTGAATGCCTTTGAAATGATCTTGAATGCTTTCTTTATAATCTTGAGAAGTCTTATAATTCTTAAATCTTGAGTTATTGACTAGATAACATGATTGCTTGTGTGAAATAGTTTAAAAAATGATTTTGGATTCCAAAGGGTTCCTCTAACCCTTCTAGGTTTTTCACCTAAAACGAGAGGAATTGGGGCTAAAATGCTAATGTCTACACAAGATTAATGTAAAAGAGATTAAATGTATCTAAATATGATGTACTAATGCAATAAACTAAAAGAAATATTATTTATTAATTCTAAACCTAAGAAATGCAAAGTGCTAGAAAACACACTATGATATACAAAAACACCTAAAAATGCAAGTAAATGATGAAATAATTGAAGAGAACTATAGTGGTACACCTATAATATGGAATCTAATGCAAAGAAGCTCTAGAATCCTACTAAGTTGATTGGAAATTTTTACTGGGACACATACGCCAAGCTGGGTGAGTTAGTTCTATTTTAGGGAAAATCTACCAAAATAGGAATCTACCAAATGTGTACCAAAAAATGTAGAAACCATTGTTTAGGACTTGTAGTGGGACTAATTCACCACAAATGGTGACTTAGTCCACCTAGATATTTCTAGAATTTTGGGACAAGGTTTTGTAGCTTCTAGTCTACACTTGCCTTTTTGATAGCTATCCAATCCTGGTTCTGTAGAAAATGGGATGAAAAGAGTCTCCAAGCTTCAATTAGGGTTGTGCTGACTTTGATGGAATGTTGACCAATTTTTGACACCAAAATCCTTCACATTTTTGTATACAAAGTTTACAAACACACATGCAAAGAGGGGGAAAATGGTTAGGGGTTAGAGTATAGGGGTTTGCTTTGGTCAAACCCCACTTTGGTAATCAAACCCTAGATAATGGAATGAAATAAGAAGAGAATGATAAATAGATAATGTGCAATGTCATAAACTTCCCAAAACCTTGTTATTGAAGTCTAAATATGTGCAATAAAATGCTCTAATGGATGACTTGATTATGCTTAGAGTGCTTCAATGCTTGAGAGATTGAATGCTTAATGAGTTATGAGATTGTAGGAGATTAGGAAATGAAAAATGAGGAGAAAAACCATTATTTATACTTTGTTTTCCATTAATTCCCAAAAATAACACATCACGGGCCGACCTCAAGGGTAAGAGAATAAAATCCCACCAATAAATTAAAATTATTTTGATTTTGTGTCTAGTGGGACTAAGCTACCCTAGGTGGAGAGTTGGTCCCACCAAGCAAATTTCACTAGGTTTCAGAGGGTTAAAATGCATTAAATGATTTTCAACTAGAATATTCTCAAAAATACACTTAAGAATGATCAGAAAGTGTATTAAAGGGTCATTTAAACATAAGAAAGTGTTAAATTAGTGATGAAAAGTCTCGAAAAGCATGAGAGTTCATTACAACACTTTGAAATATGACTTCGTAAGTGATAAAATTGAGATATTTAGGAGAATTATAATGAAAGGGTCCTAGAAAAGTGTGAAAGTGGGTTACAACACTTCACAACACTTTTACAAGACATGCTAGAATTCTTAATGATTCACAAGGGTCGAAGACCTAATCTGAATGTGTTGGCCACATTAGAACATCAAATCTAGGAAAAATCAAGCCAAAGTCCATTAGGACGGCCTGAACATAAGAAAAAGTAGAAGGGTTACTTTTTTTGTGTCCATAAATAGTGATTTGAAAGCTTATTTATATAGGAAATGCATCTAATATCCCGTGTATTAGAGTCCAAAGGTTGAAATATATGAAATTTAAACTTAAAACCCAATTTTTCGCACATAAAACCTTGAAAATAGGCAAAATGGGACTCATTTTTCATTTGTTGTGAATGGGTCCCACTCATTTGCCCGAAGTGGTGAATGGCTCCCACAGGGCCTATTTTGAGTGTTAAAGTGTATGGAAGTGTAAATCAAGTTTATTTGTCAATTTTGTCAAGTTTTTGATTAAAATATGCCTTGGGATGTGAAAGGTGGAAATTTGTTTTGCTTCCCACCTAGGGTTTGATATAGGTAGAAAGGACAATTTTTGGTAACTTTCACTCAAGAAAAAACCCTTGAGATCTTAATGCAAAAGGGAAATAGATCTTGCAAGAGGGTTGTTCTATGGGATAAATATGATCTAATGAAGGGTTCACCATAAAGTTTAGACTTGGAAAAGAAAATGAAATGAAAGATGCAATGTAAAACCCTAATTGAATGCAAAGTAACCCTAAATGACCTAGAAATGTGAATGAAATGAAACATAAAACTTAAGGAAAGAAGGTGTGCACTTGGGAAATTTGAGATAGTTGAATCGAGGTTTGAATCACTCGACACTCTACTTTTAGTGTTGAATGTGACTCATTCGCCAAGATGGGTGAACCGGTCCTATTTCTAGAAAACTATGTGAGAACAAGAATCTAGTAAAAGGGTATCCAAATTTGTAAAGTTCTAAAAATTTAATTGGAACTAGGAATCATTTGCTAGAAGTGGTGAATAAATCCAATTGGGCTTTTCTACAACTTTAAAGGATGATCCTGCTCTTTCTATCTGCTTTATCCTTCCTACTTAATTTTTAGATCCAAAATTACAATTTGCAATCTGTATGTGTTCTCCAAGTATCTCTAAGGTTTAATGACAACTTTGACAAGTTTGAATAATTTGTAAATTTTCTCCAATCTTTCTCCTTAGGAAATCTTCAAACTAGACCTAAAAATCACACATGAAGGAGGGGGGAAAATGCTGTGGGGCTAGTGGGTAGGGTTTGCCTTGTTCAAACCCCATTTCTGAAATCAATCCTTGAAATGAAATCAAATAAAAATGGAGAATGATGAATGAACAAATGACATTGATACAACTCACCAAACCCTTGCAATAAGGTGCTACAGATATGTATGAGATGTCTCCAATGGATGTAGATCCTTACTCTTGCTAGATTGATGTTGATCTTGAACGTAATGCTTCCTTGAATCACAAAATCCTAAACCACAATTGTACGCTCTAAAACAAAATGATGCATGAAATTTTTGACATGATGTTTGATACTTGAATGTTGCTCTAAAATGCTTGAAAATATACTCTTGAATGCTCTTTAATTCTCTTGAATACTCTTGTGAACACCTGACTTTGCATTAGATTGCTAGTTGTTCTCTTCAATGCTTAGGGATGAAAATGAGACAAAAAACCTTGTATTTATACTCAATTATGCAAGAATTCCTAAAATTACAACACTACAAGCCAACACCATATCTAGGATAATAAAATCCCACTATAAAATTGAATTAATTTTAATTTTGGATCACAGAGGACTCATTCTCCCAGGGTGGTGAATGAGCCCCATTAGGCATAATTTTTGGGACAAAAAAAAGTTCTTAGAAGGGTGTGAAAAAAGGTTCGAGACCCAAAAATTTAGGTGGGACCCATTTTCCCAAGGTGGAAAATGAGTCCTAGATCTCTAAATCTAGGCCACCCAAGTGAGACACACCTAAATTATGATTGGGTAATTATAGGTGTCATGATTATCCTTGAAAATATATAATAAATGAGGCTTGTGGATGCAAAATAGGGCTAATTAAAGCATAAGAAATCCCAATTATTAATTTCAAGCCTAGAAAAGTCTGAAAAAGTGTAACAACACTTTACATCACTTTAAATAAGGCAAGATTAATGTTTAAAGAGAGGTTTATTAGTTTTAATTAACTAATAAGACCTTAGAAATGTGTGAAAGTGAGTCACAACACTTCACAACACTTTAGTAAGGTACAATTTAAATCCATTAGTTCATAACAGCCCAAGACCTAATGTGAATGTGTTAACCACATTACAATACTAAATCAAGGTAACATTAAGCTTAATTTAGTGAGGAGGGTGCAAACAAGTGAAAATGTCCCCAACAACATTTTTCAACACTATGTTTAGCCACCATTTTAGTGTGAATTTGAGGATGAACTTGCTTCAAGCTCACACTAAAGTAGACAAACTCACTTTAGGAGGGGTCCAAGTGTACCAATGTCGGTAAGATGAGATGACAATGATTGAGACGGGTGATCAAGCCCCTAGGATCAAGACCCCATGGCAAAAAAACATAGGTACAAAATAACACACATGAAAATTATATAAGGAGCATCATAAAGGCACAAGTATCCATTTTCAAAGATGAAATGAAAAGAAAAGGATAAAATGGGAAAAAGTGTTAGATGAAGCTTTGACCATTTGTCCATCGCGACGTGGATCAAATCTAGGCTCTTTATTTGAAAGAAAATGGATACTCACTCTAAGGAAGTGGAACTTCAGGTTGTCTATTAGGTGGGAAGTCCAAAAAAGGTGAGAAACATACACTCATGGTTGGTATGCACTCACACACACACAAGTGGCTATGGGGAAATTCATGCCTCAGTTGAGGTTCCCACTCAAACCATACCAAAGATATACCCCTAATATCTTTAATAAGGTGCCACACAAAAAATGATTTTCGAGCTTCATGAGACAAGAAAAATTTCATATGCTTGGCACTCATGAAAAAACAAGATGGCTCCACAGGCATGCAAGTTGTATTATGCAAGGCGGCCATATAAATGAAAATGTAAGAATGAGAGATTTTCAAAGGATTTTTGCTTAGTTCATAAGAGGTCTTAACTGAGGGAACATCGTGCCTAATGTCTCCAAGAGAAGACCAATCAAAGAATACAAGATTTACAACTTAGGGGATGTAGTGTGTCGCATCAAGCCACCAAGAGGAATGTAATATGCTAAAAGAGATCATGCTCTTGAGAGACATCATAGCCAATGTCTTTCACAAAGTGAAAACACACTGTATGAAATAAGAAAATGCACCATGAACCATGAAAAAGGAAAATGCAAAAGAATAATTCCAATGTATGTCCCCGCTTTAAAGAAATTGCTAAACACCATGTTGTGAGCAATTACTTTAAAGTAGCAAATGATAAATACTAACAATAAAGAGGACATGAGAGCCAACTTGGTGAACTATAGATTTTTGGGTAGGGCTTATAAGCTACTCTTGCACTCTTAGGATGTTTCACCTATAAGGAGAGAGATAAACCCCACTCAAAAGTATAGCCAGGTTCACTCAAATTAAGCAATGTATGATGTAATTAAGACTAAATGGAATGATCTAAGTGAAATTGGATGATCTATTTCACTAATTATGAATGCAAGACCTAAGAATAATGCAAAGTTTTAGAAAATAATGTGATATGCAAACATGAACTAAGTATGGACACATGCAACATAGAAAAGAAGAAGCTTGATTTAGAGTGCACCTGGGAAGAGAATGGGGAATCTAGAATATTTTTAATGCCAACTGAGATCACTAAAAATCACTAGTGGTACTCATTCACCATTGATGGTGAATCGGTCTTTTGAAAAAAACAATCAAAAATTCATTTATGAGTGTCGGGATCTAGAATATGACAAAATCGAGATTTCTAGCCTTTAGGTGAGACTCATTCACCATTGATGGTGAATCAACCATCTACAAATTTTTTAAGAAATCAAGGGACAATTCTGCAACACTAGGTCTAAGGTTGTCTGCTTGTCGAGTTAACGAAGTTAATTCTACAAAAAATGGACAAAATGTCTTCTCCAAGCTTGAAATGAGGTTGATTTGACTTGAAGCACCTTGTTGAATTGTTGACCACCTTTCCAAACCTAATTTATTGTCAAATCTACATACACAAGTTTGCAAATACACGTGCAAATGGGGAAAATGGTTGAGGGTTAGAGAATAGAGGTTTGCCTTGGTCAAACCCTACTTTGATAATCAAACCCTTATTGAAATAATGAAATGTAAGAGAATGATAAACAAATAACATGCAAATGCTATCAACTTACCAAATCCTTGTTTAAGAAAATCTAAAGTTATGTCAATGGCTACTTCAAGATACTTGATTGATGCTTAATTGAATGGTGCAAAGTGCTTGAATGGATTATTGAATGCTTGAATGAATTATGAGATTAGGAGACATAAAATGATGATAAAAACACTTATTATACACACTTGTACCATAGAAACCCAATAATACCTCATCATACGCTAACATAAGATAATTTTGAATAAAAACCTAAAAGAAAATTTGAAAAAAATTGAATTTGAAGCCAAGAGGGACTCATTTGCTACCCATGGTGAATGGGTCCCACCTTGGACTTGAAAGTGGGTGTTGGGAATTAAGTCACATTTAATGTTGTTTGTTGGGTATACATTCCAAAAGGCACTTAATTAAGACTTATAAGGGCATAAAGGTGTCAAATGAAGCATAAGAAAGGTGTAAATAGTGAAATTATTCCTAGAAAAGCATGAAATCTTGTTACAAGACTTTACAACACTTCAAAATAAGACTTGATAAGTCATGAAAAGGTGATTTTTAAGTGAATTTTAATGAACAGAGTCTAGAAAAGCGTAGAAATTTTTTAAAACACTTCACAACACCTTCACAAGATGCCATAATTTGAATTTGAAGGACCTAATGTGAATGTTCAAGCCATATTACAACATTAAATCAAAGAAAAATAGACCAAGCATCATGAAGAAATACCTAAAATTCCATGGAAATGACAAGGGGCCATTTCTCTAGGACACATTTAGCCCCCACTTTAGTGAGAGGATGAACTTTCTTCAAACTCACACTAGAGTAGCCATGCATATTGAGAAGGATCCCAATGCATTTACGTTAGCAAGATGGAATGAAAATGATCAGGAGGGATGATCAAGCCCTAGATATGAAGATCTCATTGCCAACTTAACATAAGAAAAAAGGAACACACAAGTGTTGAGATTAAAGAGTTGGATGGAGCTTCGATTGTCTCTCCAACTAGTTGTGGATTAGATCTAGGCTATTTGTTTGAAAAAGAGAATGCATAATCACTCTAGGGTGATAGAACTCATGGTGGTCCACCAAGTAAGAAATCCGAAAAGGTAAGATACATATAATAGTTTGTATGCACTCACAAACACAAAGGTGGCTATGGGGAAAGTCATGCTGCCAAATGGGCTTCCCACTCAACCATATCAAAGTTATACCACCTGATAACTCTAACAAGGTTCCACAAAGGAAAATTTCAGTTCATGCTTCATGAGACAAGAAAAGCTTCATATGATTAGAAACCATGAACAAAGAGAAAGGTACCACAAGCATGCAAGTTGTAAAAAATGAAAAAAATGAAAAAATCTAAAATCTAAAAGTGTAAAATGGAAAAAATGTTCAAAAGAGTCTTGTTAATTTTATGTGAGGTCTATCACTTAGGGAACATCATGTCTAATATCTCGAAGAGAGAACCAATCAAATAATAAAATATCCACAACTTAGGGGATGTAGTACATCACATTAGGGCACTAAGAGGAATGTAATATGCTAAGATTGATCACACTTATGAAGGACATCACACCCGATGTCATCCTTAAAGTAACAAATGCATTGTATGAAACAACAAGGCTGCACTAAGAACTGAGATGCAAATGAATTATAGTAATGTATGCCCCCAACTTTAAAGGAATTGCTACACACTGTTCTATGAGCAATTACTTTAAAGTAGCGAAGGAAAGGAAAAACAAGACATGAGAGCCAACTTGGAAAGATCTATGCCAAGTCATATGTTTTTGAGTAAGGCAGCTTCATGTAAATGAAAAAGAAAACTAAAGAAAGAGAGTTTCCCCCTAGAAAAGAGCACACCAAACACATAAGGGATATATGGATTTGGGGTCAATATGTCTGCTTACAATGGGATGTATTAAAGAGCTTGAACTTTCATCACTCTTCTGTGCCACATAGAACTTGGGAATGGGCACAAAGAGAGAAGAAACAAAAATCAATCCATTTTGGGTCAAATATGAAGAGACATTGCAATCTCAATGCCTCTGCATCATCCTCAAAAGGAAAACACAAGCAAAAATGAAAGAGAAAACAAAAAGGCGAAAGAAAAGGAAAAGATTTTGAGTCAACATGAAGGAGAAATTTCAGTCTTGAAATGCCTTGTCTCATCCCCAAAAGGAAAACACAAGTGAAAATGAATGAGAAAAAGGACCTTTTGGATCAACATGGAAGAGACATAGGGTGTCTCAATGCTTTGCATCATCCCCAAAAGGAAAACACAAAAAAAAGGCAAAAAGGAAAGGGACCTTTTGGGTCAACATGGAAGAGACATAGGGTGTCTCTATGCTTTGCATCATCCCTGAAAGGAAAACACAAAACAAAAGTCAAAAAGATAATGCATGATATATAGAAGAATAAAGGGACAAATAGAGGAAGTGTACAAAGAGAGAGAACATCAAACACATGATATGGTGAAACACAATACACACATATAGGAAAAATGGAAAGGGGCTAGTAATGCAAATGTAAGTCAACCATTAAATAAGTTATTCATTTCTCAATCTTAAGTAGTTAAGCAAAAAAGGAATAACATAGTTAAGAGAAAAAGACAAGTGCATTACAAGGACAAGGCTAACAACTTCTTGCCCCCCACAAAGTGTAAGTCAAGAATGAGCCGAGGTGGGTGATGTGAAAGGATCATGCAATAGTGAGAATAAAAAAATCTATAACTATGGAATGATAAAGGGATTTAGTTTTTTGTGGGATAATAGGAAAGAAATCAGTATTAGTGAAGTTATACTTATCCAGTATTTCCTTTAATGTCCAACATTCTTCGGTTTGATTTCAAAGAACACGATGGTATTTGCAAAATGGTATGTTAGAATCTTTAGGACAAATGACCAACCTATTCATAGGTGGTAAAAGTATAAGACCTTTGTTTAAAAGTAGTTTAAGTCTCCTTTCACATTCAGGTGGAGGATGTGTAGGAAACATGAGTTTTTTCAATTTGTAGGGTTTTTTTCGTCTGCTAGAATATCTTTTTTCATGAATGGAAGGAGGAAGAGGACTCGTGGGGATCTTGGCAT
>VDFB02074107.1:0-15259 GCA_007258455.2 Sequoia sempervirens | reverse complement strand
CTCTCCCTCCCACCCCCTCTCTCTCTCATGTCACTCCCCCTAGCAACCTACTTAGGTAACTCTCTTTCTCTCTCTCTCTCTCTTCCCTCTCTCTATCTATCCCTCCCACCCTACCTATATAAGTCCCTCTCACTCCACCCCCTCTTTCTCTCCTTCTCTCAAGTTGAACTCCCTCCCACACCCTCTCCCTCTCCCTCAAGTTTCACTCATACCTCCCTCTCTCCCCCACCTCCTCCCTACCTATCTCTCAAGTCTCTCCCTCTCACCCTACCTAGCTAAGTCCCCCTCACTCCAACCCCTTCTCTCCCACTCCATCTCTTAAACTCTCACTTCCACCCCCTCTCCCTCTCTCCAGAATCTCTCTCCCTCTCCCTCTCCCCATCCCACTCTACCTAGACAACTCTCTCTCTCTCTCTCTCTCTCTCTCTCTCTTAAAATTCTCCCTCCCTCTAAAGACATACATAAATACATATGTGCATACAATCCTACATCCATACAATAGACATGCACTGATACATATAGGCATACATACATACATACAAACATGTAAACATACATACATACATGACACACCAACATACATGTACATACAAACATACAAATATATCAACAAAAATTCAATAAAGTGGCATTTAACATAAAGGAATACATAATGCGAACGCGTTATGTCTTGCTTGGCATGTATCCCGAATAAGCAAAAAAAATGTCAAAACTATGAAATAACGTGAGTACATTATAACGCACTTGCATTATATCTTTCTTTGGGAATCCCTGAGCCTTAGAATTGGTATTTTTCTTGGAATACCAACCCAAAGGCTTGGAGGGCATTCCCAACGAACAGAGACTTTTTTTTGCAAATTCTACAATTTTTCACATAATTAGGTTCATGCTCACCATCACAATTGCATCTGGTTCAATATCGACGAAATCAAACACATGGGTAATGTTAGGTTCTCTCTTAGCTATCCAACGATGTAATTTTTTTCACTTTTTGACAATGTTAAACTTTTCATCCATAATTTATTTTGTTTGTATGTCTCTTTTTTGCCAAAAAGTAGTGTTTGGTGTTTTTTTCGTTATAAATTAACCGTTCATCAAAATTTCAAATAAATTACATTTTTAGAAACTAGACTCCATTCTACAAAAAAAAAATTTAAAAAAAAAATTAATTACTTTCCAAAATTTGTAGGGGGAGCACAGGCAAAATTCTATTTTTCAGGAAGTGCCCACTTAGAAAATTAGTAAAAATTCAAATATTCATTAAAAAATTATCAAAAAAATCGTGCATCAACTAGATACTATTAGCTAACTTCTGACCATAGAGATGTTAAAAATATGCAAAAAGTTTCAACATTGCTAGGGTCATACAAGAGTTGCTATGTTATGTTTTGACAAAAACAACACCAATTTGTGTCCCTCTTTTGAACCCCTTAATCTCAACCATTTTCAAAATAAATTAGTAGTTTAGAAAGTAGACTCGGAGCACTTTGATCCTTTTTTTTGTTCCATCTCAAAATTTTGAGTGTAACTATCCTCAATTTCACGTCCAAGGTCAGTATTTCCTAATTTTAGAAAAAAAGTGGCCACTTAAGCCCCCTTTTTGGGAACCATCTTGGTGCACTTACCCTTTGTTTAAGATATCTTGAATTTACAATTAGTTTTTATATATACAATATGATAGCAAAAAGTTGTATATCAAATCATATACATAAAAAGGAAACATTCTATAATGACTAGCACTTGCACCAAAAAGAGGTGCAAGGGTTACATCGATAGAAAATTATATGTAAGTTAATATGTTAGAGAGTACAATTTTATATGTGCATAGAAAATGCATTAATTTTATTTACAATATCTTATGTATAGAGTAGTATTTTTTATGTATAGAATTTTGAGATACAATCTTGATTTTAGGTCGATGATTTGTCTTCATACATTTAGTGGTTTATTTATTTTTATTAACAATGTGGTAATTTCACACCAAGATTGTATTTGAGGTGAATGGTTTTGTCAATTGTAATTTATATATAATGTCTTATAAATTTGAAATTAGCATCGGGTAAATAGAGAAGCCAAGAATTTTATAAAATATCTTAAGAGAAAAATTATCGGCATGCTAATCAGTAATAATGTCTTAAAATTAAAGAACTATATTTGAATAACTATTGGACAAGGATGCTCAGTGGATCATAAATATCATCTATTAATCAAAATTAAATCATTAATAAGTAATTATTCTTGTGCTTTTATAAATAGAGGTTTGGGTTCTCCTTGGGTTCACTTTGGTTGTTTTCCTAACGAACTAGCAAGTGTTTATCAAGTGCCATGTAGAATTTAATTTAATCTAAGGACATAAATTGAATCTTCATCTCAATTTGCATTACATGATAAGAGACAAGTTCTTTATAGAAGGATAGAAGAATTAGATGAAGAAATAAACAAAGATGAGCTTGAGCTCTATTCACATGATGAAAATAGCTTCTTTGAACACAATACATTATACAACTTCTATGAGTTGTAGTGGTAATTTCCCTATGAAATAAATAAAGATGAGATTGAGCTCTATTGACATGTTGTAAACAACTTCTTTGAGAACAATACATTTTACTACTCAATTTTTTTAGTAACAATGAAATTATATTTATAGGTCACAAAATTGGTGTTTGTTCAATTTATCATAAGAAAATGGTAGAAATCGAATCTTTACAATGGGAATATTATGAAATTTTATGAAATGAATGAACATAATAAATAAATAAATATAAACTCCAAGGAGGGTTGCTTCTAAAATGAGATAAAGTGAGCAACCAATGACAAGGGGAACACAAATTTGGGAAAGAGATGAGGTAGATGTCTACATCGATTTAATCTCTATCTATATTAGATGACAAAAGAAGAATCCTTTGTTTAGATGACAAATTTGAGGAATATAGGAAGAAGAATTCATGGCTCATTTTCATTGACTTATGAAAATACAAATTTAAACAAGAACCATTGTATTTATACCATATTAAAGCAAAGAAGAGATTAGAGATGTTCAATTAAAAACATATATCTTTGTATCTCATTATATTTTTGCTCCACCTCCAACACTTTGTCACTTAATTACTCATTAAAATATTCAATTTACAATAAGCATATATCATAATAGCATAAACCTTACTTGAATTGTATGTAGAATTGGATATGCTCAATTGAAAAGAAGTCAAAATTTACCAAACAATTGTGCCATCTAAATGGAAACACTTCACTTCACAAGTAAATTTTACCAAATAATCAAAAAGGATATTCCCAAATAAAAAGTAAAACCCCCCAAAAAATGTGTTGACTACTTTCTCAAGATCTTACTGAATTCACTAAAGCTTCTCAATTTCCAGAATGAGGTCGTTGTCAATATTTTTTTTATTAAGAGGGGTAAACGCTTTTGACTTGGAGCTATGAACCGGTGAAGTCACAAACAATGTATCTCATTCCCATTATAAATTCTCAACAATTACACCTCAATGGGGTTTAAAGCTTGATGGAAAGAATAACAACACAAACAACTTAACCATCACAACATGCCACTATTGGAAAAATATAAAGTCATTGTCAAGATTAATTCCTCATTAAACTATTCAATTTACAATAAGCATAGATCATAATAGCATAAACCTTACTTGAATTGTATGTGGAATTGGATATATACTCAATTGATAAAGTGGTGGAAATTTACCAAACAATCGTGCCATCTAAATGGAAATACTTCACTTCACAAGTAAATTTTACCAAATAATCAAAATGGGGATTCCCAAATAAAAAGTAGAACCCCCCCAAAAAAATTGTTGACTAGTTTCTCAAGCTCTTATTGAATTCATTAAAGCTTCTCAATTACCATAATGAGTATGTTGTCAAGATTAATTTCTTCTAAATACACCCTTATAGCTTTGTCTACCATAGTAAATGAGAATTCATCAATACCTTCCACTTGGTGAAACAAACAAAAAATAGTAGGTTGCATAGAATAAGAGCAGTCTATCAATAAAGTGCAAGAATGCAACAAAAAAGTGATCAATTTGATCTATGCTCCATCCTAATGAAATAAAATTCCCCTAACCCAAATCATGTAATAGCTTTTGAAGCAATACTATAATTTTTAGGAGCCATTTTTTTTAGAAACAAAGATAACCCAAGTTTTTCATGGGACAATTATTTTGTTTGATATTGCATGTGAAGCCAAAGAGAAGATTTGAAATGTACAAACATCTTGCAAAAAATCATATGAGTACATAATAGGGAAGCCTATGGTTGATGAAAGTGTAACTCATTTGTAATGGAACAATGAGTGGCCACAACAATTATCATGCATCTATTGCTTGTGCTAGAATGGAAAAAAAATTATGTAGTAATTATTTAAAATTAAAACTAAATCCCTACAAACCGAAATGACAAATTTTCTCTACTCCAAACTTAATTATCAAATTCCAGATCAACACACTATGAGTATAAATTTAAATTCAATCAAAAAAAGAGTTGCATTGCTAAAATTGGTGGTGAATTGTCAAAGGCTATCATAGGATAGATCTATGTTCCAATTTTCAAAAGTTATATGTTAAAATATCACAATGTTGAATTTTGAAATTGGTTAAATTATTCCATTGTATTTGAGTGTGGTGTATTCCAAGCAATAAAGTCATTTGTAATTTTGCATGTGAATGAATGTGAAATTGAACAATTAGGTCTGGGTGAAACTGACATCCAAACCCTTGGTCTATATAAATTCAAACATTTAATATTAGGTGTAACTTAGTCCAACTAATCCATATTTCAATTCCAAGTGTGACTAACATAATGAACAAGTTAGGTTCAATTTTGTAAGGGAATTTGAACCAAGGGAGAAGTAATGACAAAGGGCTCCACCAAATTTTAATAAATTAAAATACAAATTTCAAAATTGTCAAAATAATCTCAGCTCAACGAAAGATTTTGAAAGAATGTGAGATTTCCATAAGCATGAAAGAAAGAAACAATAAAAAATCTTAAATACATTTACCAATGTATGGATGTAGTTTAAAATTTAGCACTAAAAGAAAATGTTAACATTTAAGACTATATAAATAGCTCGTTATTCTTAATTCAACTCAACTTCATTTACAACAAAGAGGGTTTAATGCATAACATGAACAATTTCTTGTAGAATTTTTTAAAAACACATAAAAAAAGACTCCACAAATTCAGTGATCTATCCTCCACATTTAGCACTAACAAATTCTAAGACAACATCAAATATAATAAAAATGTCAGCGAATTTTAAAAACAAAATAATATTGTTCGTGATCACTTTGTAGCATTATTATTACAAATTGTTTGTGACTTTGACATCTTATTACAAATCTTACTTTTTGATTTACTAAAGTATTATAGAATTCCTTAATTTACTTTAATTCAATTTGTTAATCAATTTACTTCTATCTATTTTAAATCCAAATCCATAAATAAGTGAAAAGAAAACTAATATAAGTTGAAGACATAAAAAACTATAATATTTTATTCATAAGAAAAACTCAAGAGAAGATGATGAATGAAATCCCCCTTTTGGAAACATTCTTAGGGCACGGTCCCATGGAGGGGGGATTCCTAAAAAATCAGAGCAAAATTTGCTGAAATTTTTTTGGAATATTTTGAAGCTGGTGGTCCCATGAATTTAGTTGTGCAGTTTCGCTTAAAAATTTAAACTCCTAGATTTAAGCACGCTAGTGATCCCATGAAGCTAGAATGGAATGTTGTGAATAAAATAATAATAAATAAACATCATTTTCCTCCAATTTTTCCCTGGCGAGAATCTAAATTTCTAGATGTGTGACAAGTGATAGGAAATTACTCTTATGCACGTGGGGCAATTTCTAGCCCCACCCCAATATCACTAGCTGAAATCTTCAGGGTTGGAAAAGATTCCAATTAGGGGAAACGTACTAGTAGCCGTCAGGGCTAACTTCGCACATTCGTGCAGAGTGAAAAATAGGTCCGATTTCTTTCTTTTTTTTGGGCTTCTTTGTAAGCGAGTTAGGACCTTAAAAAGAAAAAAATTGGCTTATGGGTATTTAAAACATGCCTTGTGGAACTCATAAAGCAAAAGGTGCTCAAAAAGGGGTTTTTTTTACCTCCATCCCCTACATCTTCATTATTTCACCCATACCCGTTCATTATAAATCCTAGAAAAAAAAAAGCCTATTTACAATTATCATTTAACCTATTTCAAGTTACGTTTGTATGTAGGCCCGATCAAAATATTACGTGGGTCTGCTAGGAGGTGGTCACTTTAATCTCAACCTCATCACATTACAATGTTATCCATGTGCCCCATATGCCTTCATCAAACCATGCATATGATTTAACCACGTGCCCCATATTCCTTCATCAAACCATGAGTATGTGTTAACCTAACTGCGGGTTGTTGGGTAGCTTTTAGCCCTAAACTCATCATCTCCTGCGGTTTCCTTCGAGAATTTTTGTGGCTGCCTCCTCTCTCCCACCGTCGACTTTTGCTCCTACGACCATGGTGACATCCTTCGGCTCCCTTCTGATGTAGGTAACGTCTCCACCTCTCTTCACCTACAAGATTATTTGTTCAACAGTGGGTTTTTGTTGGGTCCGACGGTGTTTGAGTGCATTTTGGCATGTTTAAAAATCATTTATGTGTATGGAATTAAGGGTTTGACTATAATCATTTCTATTTACATGTGACTGGTAGAAATATGATCCCTCATGAATTATTCTATCTATGGCATTGAGGGTTTGACTGCGATGCCTTTTTTTGGCATTATTCTATGAAGTAATCACATGTAATGTGATTTAAACAGAACATTGACAAAATTTTGACCAAGTATAATTATTAAATTTAATGGGTATATAATCTTGAACTTAATCTTCAAATTTTTTTTAATGTAATCTTATATGGAGCTGCATAAAACGTCTCCATCTCTCTTCACCTGCAAGATTGCTTGTTCAACAGTGGGTGTTTTTGGCGTTGACGGTGTTTGAGCGCTATGATTTCTTTTGACATTATTCTATGAACTAATCTCATGTAATGTGATATAAACAAAACATTGACGAAATTTTGACCAAGAATAATCATGAAAATCAATGGGTATATTGTCAAATGCAAGTATAATCATAAAATTTTATGGGTTTTTTAGATTTTTCCCCAAATTATTGAGGGGTTTCAAGATATGGGTTAATGGGGTTTCGAATCCCTACATTATAAGCATTAAAAAAATGATGGGTATACAACTTTTTGCCCCAATTTTTAAACCGGTTTTAAGATTACAATTTGCAGATAATTATATCTATATATATATATATATAGTCAAGTCTTGTAGGGTTTCATCATATCAAGCCATGTAGGGTTTCATCACATGAAGCTTCACAGACAATGATATGTTCTAATCACATTGTATATATATTTTTGCAGAGAATGATTTATTCTTTTCAGACAATGATATGTTCTTCTCATATTGTATATATATTTTTTCATACAATGATATGTTATTATCAAAATGTATATATATTTTTGTAATCAATAATATATTCTTCTCAGACAATGATATGTTATTATCCAATTCTATATATATATTTGTAGACAATTATATATATGCAATCTAATAAGAACATATATATATGTATGTATGTATATATATGTGTGTGTGTGTGTTCTTGTGATGACACCCTACATGGCTTGATATGATGAAACCCTACACAACATGACTATATATATATATATATATATAAGCCATGTACGGTTTCATAACATGGACCTTAACATGATCCTCTATCAATGTCTACCATTTAATAATACCCAAGTTTCTTGCCATATATCCTTATAACTCAGTTATCTTTAATAAACACATT
Organism: Sequoia sempervirens; assembly: GCA_007258455.2. Lineage (NCBI taxonomy): Eukaryota > Viridiplantae > Streptophyta > Pinopsida > Cupressales > Cupressaceae > Sequoia > Sequoia sempervirens. The sequence continues at coordinate 7,372 of VDFB02074107.1, read as the reverse complement.
GGCATTATTAGTTTAATATCCCTATAACTCAGTTACTTTTCATTTGTTCATATCCTCATGGAAACCCACAGATGCTAAAAATATCATCCAACTACAAAAAGGTAAAACCAGTGTTGGTTCAAGTGGAGTTTTCTTTTTCAACTTAGAGGTAAAACCAACTTCTTGAAGATTAAAACAAACCTTAATCTTCACAAGCATGACTTTAAACAATGAAAGTCATTTAATGCAACTCTTTGCTTTTGCACAATTAGTTTCCTTCCCCATGAACTATTCTCCCATCCCTTCTGAACGTTGGTTAAATAATAACAATGGATAGTCACTATGTAACTACTAACATCAATGGCAACCTCCATATACATTGCATAAAATTTCATTGTCTGCTTTCTCCAATTTTATACCTGAAATTTTATATATGGAAACCCTTTCTTTTTTGCTATCTTAGGGATGTCAATTTTGATATATGTTAAAGAGAGCATCTTCAAGTCAATTTTGATATTAGCTAAAGAGACCCTTTTGGTATCTTAGGGATGTCAATTTTAATGTCATTTTTGATATATATACCAGATTTAAAATGTATAATCTTATATACATATATGATATAGATATATATCCATATAAGACTACACATATGTAATATGATATATATATATATATATATCTTGATTATATATGTATAATCTTATATGGATAATAAAGTTGAAAATGAGGAAGAAAACCGTGGGAGATGATGAGTATATGGCTTAAAGCTACCCAACAAACTGCGGTTAGGTTAACCCATACGCGTGGTTTGATGAAGGCATATGGGGCACGTGGTTAACTCATACATGTGGTTTGATGAAGGCATATGGGGCACATGGTTAACAATATAATGTGATGAGGTTGAGATTAAAGTGACCACCTCTTAGCAGACCCATGTGATATTTTGACTGGGCCCACATACAAACGTAACTTGAAATAGGTTGATTGATAATTGTAAATAAGCCTTTTTTCATTCAACACACCATTGTTTGGCAGGAAAATTCAAATGTGAAAGTCAATCACCACAATTCAATGCATTCAATATACACATTCAAATGATTTTATAAGAGGCAATTTCCAGTGTCATTTTCATTACGAATTCTCTTATGCTTTCACTGCATATCCTCTTCAAAATTCACCTCCATACATATAACAAAACAAAAAACATATTATAATTCATATGTACGACTGAATTTATGCAAGCCACCCATTTTTTCAATTACACCAAATATAAAATTGATTTCCTATAAGCCACGACAAAACTCGGGCATAATTGGCCACTGCAAAATGAAATGACATATTGTTTCCCATGAAAATTCAATTTGCACATTCCAATGCTTTTATAAGAGGGAATTTTTAGGGTCATTCCCTGTATACCCTCTACAAAATTCAGAGCTTACTAAGGCAACCTATGCACATTCCTCTTAAAAGGGAGCTTATTCATGTTGGTACACCCAAAATAACTAAATTCATGTTTTTATTTATCAGTATACCAGATTTACATTTATGTTGTCTGTTTCATTATTCAATATACTCTTTTATATTTATGTACTCAGTGTCTACATTATTTTCAGGCATACAAATTATTCAATTTTGACTTAGCTGTTCAAATGAGTATTATCCATTATGTAATCATATCACAACATACAATATATTTATTTTATTTTATCTATTTTCTTCCACTTATTTTATGTGTTTCAATAATTAGATTACATATTTGTATATAAATATACATGTACATTTATATGTATATGTATATGTATATGTACATATACATGTACATGTACATGTATATGTATATGAAGGTACATGTACATGTACATGTATATGTATATGAAGGTACATGAATATGTATATACAAATATATATAGACATGTATATGCATATGTATGCATGAATGTATATGTATATACATAGACATGTATATTTATATAGATATGCATATATTTATTGAAAGTCGTGGCACGAAGTATATGAACAATACACACTATCAAATAGATTCATGCAACGGTTGTCAATAAATATATGTATATGTACATGTATATGCATATAGATATACATGTAGTATATGTCCTTTCTATTACACTCTACCATGTATGGTGCCATCATATGCAATGCACACTGTTATTTTCAGCTTCATACCAAGAATCAAAACATTGTGGATTTTAATGCTCCAATAAAAACTCTTATTGTTGTGCATGCAATATTGTAAAGATGATTTGATGTGGGAATGTTACAAGTACCGAGTACTACCCCAGTTTATTACAATTATTTTGCAAGCAAGCGGGAGCATGGAGAGGTGAATCAAGTATGTGGATTATCAACATACCTGTTGTCAATTCAGATTGCACCTGTATGCTTGAATAATTAATTCAGCAATTTGTTGACAGATGGGAACTAATTCTAGGCTGTGGGTATCCTATAAGGAATTAGACCTCCAGATTCTAGGCTGGTTCCTATGAATTGCTTCTGATTAATACTCAGGTAAATTGCTGGGAAAAGGATAAAAAGACCTAACTCGACTGCAGAACTATGAAATTTTAATTACGGTGATGCTTGCACATAAAAATGATGATCTAAAAGGCAATTTAGTTCACAATTGATTCTCAATATATCTAACTTGAACATCAAAATCTAAACAGTTTGAACTCATATAAATGCTTCATACAGAGGCTCATAAGACTATTTTCTTTCAACGGAAAAGAACAGTGTTCTCACAATTAAGAAAATACTCTTAAATTACAAACTTAGTGTATGACCTATGAATTAAACGGAATGCATACATATACTTATGATTGAGACAGAAAAAATAAAGGTTTCAATGCTGAAACACAATATAATTCGATCAAAATCAGGCACAAGAATGTTGCCTGAAAGCTTGAAGGCAAAACCTGACACTATTGAGAAGATAAAAGGAAAAAATCCATGCTAAAACCAAGGGTAACCTGTAAAACCTGCTATGTATTAATCTGAAAATGATGTTGAGTTACAAATCATTCGCTTTGCAAAGTACAAAGGAGAAAAAATAATAACTAAAATGAAAAAGATAAACTTTTTCAATATATGCAATTGAGAATGCACCTCAAAGTGCACGAATGAGCAACTGAAAGTGATTTGAAAGTCAGAAATGACAATCCCAAAGTGAAATCCGAGCACAAATAAAAATCCCTGAAAATGTGGTCCAAACTCATGCAAAAATAAGTGAACTCAGTCTCAAACTGGCAGTCATAAAGCATGCAACTGATATGTAACTCAAATAGAACTGGAAATTCCTAAAAAGGTGGGCTAAAGCATGCAAAACTGTCTCGTTCTTGTCAATTCTCCCATGCACATTGGAACGCCATCTTCATGTGAAAGTCTTCAGTTGAGTCTGATGTGTAACTAAAGTAAAATTGAGATTCAGCTTTATATAATATCTTTATTTGCATTTGAAAAAAATGAATTAATTAAATGATTTATAATGCATCATTTAATTAATTCATTTACATTGAATTATGCAAATAAATATAAAGGATAAAGCTAAACTTCATACTCAACAAAAATTTGAAAACTCACAGCTGATAATAACACCCCTTATTACATGTCTAAATGTTAAAGTAATAATTATATTATTTTTAATATTTAATTGAACATTTGATTTGTTCTCAAAGAAAAACATACAAGGCATAATATTCCAAAATCAAAGTGTAACTTTGAAGCTGACCTCTAAAACTCACGGGCCTCACGACTTTTAAGTCAAAAACACGGGCATGAAATGATTTTGTTTGTTTTTTTTTAGAATGAAATAATCAAAAATATCAATGAAGTCGAATTAGGGTGTGAAATGACTTTGCTCAAACCCTAATCATTTTTTACCATTCTTCACATACTTTCGGGTAACTTCTGGAGTTCTTGTTGCACCGCCACCATGCTGGGTAAGTTTGGGCTGATTCCTTCATGAAAAGAGCTTGAATCTTCTGCCAGTAGGTTGAAATCTCCACTTTGACTTGCTGGTAAGTTTGTTTCCCTTCATTTTTGATCATTTAATGGCTTCCACAAACCTAGCCACGCACATATTTTTGACACATTTTTCTGTATTTTTTTGTTTCTCTGTGCTTTTATTCTCTGTTATGGCTGCCATATGTGAATCAATCTGGGCATTTTTGGTTTCAAATTTGAGGCTTTACTGCTTGGTGAGAAAACTTTGAAAGAAGCTACGACCGACATGGAAGACTCTGTTGCAGCTTAGAACTGCGGATTTTTGCATTATTTCAGCCGATTTTTAGTGCCTGGAAACAAAATGAAGAAGTAAGTCTTTCTTATTTTGTATTATGACCCTCTATCTAGTAATAATTTTACTACTTTTGTGTTATGGTGGCCACCATGAGTGTATTTCCTGAAGCTTTTTTCCTCTTTGTATGTTCCTTCTGTTAATGGCTGAAATGAAAGAGGCTTTTGAGGCCACCATGATGATTTTCGAGCCTTCACCCTGCAATTTTGAATGTACTTCGAAAATCAAGATTATGGGTAAGCTTTTTATCATTCCATATTCAATTCTTTTTCAATATTTTCTAAGCATTTTGTGTACACAGAGCTTCAAAAAGCTTGACTATTTCAACAAAACTCAGCACTCTAGTTGCCATTCTTTATTCTTTTTGAAACTTTTATATTATTCATGGCTGCGGCTGTAAGAGGGCTTCATTTAAAAATAAAACTCCACTATTTGAAAAGCATGAACATGAATTTTTATTATATACTTCACTGCTCACAATGTCTGTTATGGCAAGGTGGTTGTCCATGAGACTGTGTCTTCACAACTACATTATACCATAGATTGAGCATATGCGACTGTCAATTGTCCATGTTCTGCTCCTATAGGTTACTAGCACTTGAATGTTTTTTGTATTTTGCTTGATAAAAATGATATCCTATTGCTAATTAGATCATTGGTCATTTATGTTGTTGTTGAAAACTTTCAGCTTTACCATTTTTCCTGTAACAAAAAATACCAATTTCCTGTAGCATTAATGTCTAAATGCTTGACAATTGAATAATATTGATGACAGAACAACCTTTGTTGTTTCTCTGATGCTTGTTTCATCCTCTTGATATAATGAACTTAAACACTGCTCCTATAAATCTGTCTTACAGACCTGCAGCTTATTATGTTATCAACACTTCCTTTGTCTATTGCCCTTCAGTTATGCATTCATGCTATCACGATGGTCATTCTTGAACCTTGTGTGCCCACTTATTTTTATCAATTTGTTCATGACTATCCTTGACTCGTATGAAGTTCTCATGAATGAATACTGTTTTGTGCCTTGTAGTTGTAAGAAACAAATTAAATTGTTGAATGCTCTGCTTCTACTTGATGCTATGTAACGCTGTCCCAAAACTTTTTTGTTGTTTCACACTATTTCAAGCTTCCATCTAGCTTTTCTTACTATCAAGTATGCTTTTTCAGTGCTTTATGACTATCATAAACTTTTGTAACCATTTCTTCATCACTATGAACACTTGTAATAGCAGTCCTATTTACTTAATCAATTTTGTAGCAGCCTTCCTGAGTGTTCTCTATAAAATGCTCCTTTTCTTGTTGTGGCTTTCTACTTCAAACATATATTGATATACTTTGAAATTAATGTTGTTGTTCATAATTGCTGCTCATGGTTGCTACTCATGGTTGCTGCTCATTCTCCATGCCATATTGTTACAAATTTGTTTCTTGGTCATCTTTATTTCTTTTGATCAGCTGAATTCTTGCTGATGATTTGCATTGATTGTAAAATATGAGAATGTTGAACGCTCTGTTTTCCCTTCAACATAAAGGGGCTCAATGCCTTATTAAAATATGAACATAAATGAAAGGCAGAGCTGAAACAATGTATGATAAATACAATTAATGTTCTCTTAACATGCTTCTTTGATTTTTTGTTTGAATGATGAACAAAAGATAATTGCTCAATTTATTTTCACCATGCTGAATTAGACTACTTTTATAATTTAATATTGCTTTACAGCAGTCCCGTTTGATGACTGTAATACTTGATGACTCTCATGTAATAATATAAACGAGAGGCGTCCTTATGATATGTCAGGCTTTACCCTTGTGGGAGACCATTTTACTCCACATATCTGATAAAATGATCTCGAACATGATGAACCTGTTCCTGCACATTGAAACAAACATGTTAGCAAAATAAAAGAAGCTGAAAGCTTTCATTGAGCTATGTTTTCCTCGATTGTCAGCCTTTCATCTAGTGAATGCTTGATTTAGTGCCAATTACATTCCTGTTGGTAGCATAGGTGTAAGGCAGAATGTAATTCATCATTGCTTAGAGTATAACTCTAACGCCACTCCTTTACAATTTTGCAAGTTCATGGAGCGAGGAAACAAGGCTGTAGCAGCTTGGAGACGCGACGACTGAAGACACCAACGAAAGTGATTCATCATTACAGGCAGTGATGAATTTCTCTTCTTTACACTTATGTTATGTTCAGTAGTGTAGATTGTTTTAAATTTTGTATTCATCATTTGATTGTCAGAATCAAATTCAGTTACTCTCGTGGCTTGTGCAAGATTCAACATTTTTACAAAATGAATAAAAGGCATTATTATGCAAATTCTCAATTTTTTGTTTCAAATACTTGCACAATAAAAGTATGATTCAGATGTAAATTGATCTCTATGGTGATCAATGAATACTTTAATCAACAAAACATGAAAATTTATGTACCTATCAATGATGAATTTGATTCAGCTCTACCTGTTTGAGCTCGTAGTGAAAAATAGGTAACAAATTGGCAACCTCTACGGAGTGTTTGCCTGCTAAACACTATAGACTAGTATATAGCTTATCCATTGGGCATGGAGTCAATTTATGCTCTGTTCAGACTTCTGAAATCTTGTAACTCAACTTCAAACACACAAGCTAAAAGAAACTATTGCAACTCTGTTGAACACAGAGCTTGAAAAACACGTGCAATAATTGCACTTATTGAAAACAAAACAATACTGGAATGAAAACGTGCCATGGGGCACTTATTGAAAGCAAAACAGAAAACTCTACCCTACCCCTACACTAACCAACAGCGTTAGTGCTCAGACATGACCATTTACTGGTTGTGAGAAATAGTTTCCCTTCCTCAACAATAGAGGATGCTTCAAATCCGTAAGATTAATCAAGAAGAAGTATAGACATTTGATTAACTGCCGCTCCTTGGTGGCAAAAACTGCCATCAACATAGTTTGGATCATCATAAAAAGCATACCTTCCTTATCTATTTAATCATTAAAGATGTTATTTTGAGGCATATAGCTAAGATTAACTTGATGCTCTGCAGTTGCAATCATATGCTTTGGAAAAATCAT